>JAVJIF010014379.1:0-75668 GCA_038442645.1 Agave tequilana | reverse complement strand
TTGTATTAAGATGACAAGAACCGCATGTTTCCCTTGCATCTAAACACAAAAGTTGAGAAGTGTTTTCAAGGACTCATGAAGAATGAGTCATGGAGGTGGCATCTTCGCTTCGGTCATCTAAATTTCAGCGGCCTGAAGCTACTATCTACAGCCGGCATGGTACGAGGTTTACCAACAATCGATCCACCAAGTCATACTTGTGAAGTTTGCATAATTGGCAAGCAAACACGATTTCCTTTTCCCAATGAAAGTCGTGGAGAGCGGAGGCACCATTACAACTTGTTCATACTGACATCTGCGGACCACTAGATCCCGTCTCTTTAGGAGGTAATAGATATTTTTATTACATTCATTGATGATTTCAGTAGAAAGTTATGGGTGTACATTCTTAAAGAGAAATCTGCTACATTTACTAACTTCAAGAATTTTAAAGCTCTTGTTGAAGCAGAAAGTGGCTATAAGCTAAAAACTCTCCGATCTGATCGAGTGGTGAGTACACCTCAAATATGTTTCAAGAATATTGCAGGGAGCAAGGCATAAAGAGGCAGTTTACTACTGCCTATACACCACAGCAAAATGGCATCGCAGAAAGAAAGAACCGCACTATTCTTGACATGACAAGAACCATGCTTAAAGAAAAGGGACTGCCGAAACAGTTTTGGGCGGAAGCTGTGGCATGTTCAACCTACTTGCTCAACCGGTGCCCGACGAAGCAAGTAAAGGGCAAGACGCCTCAAGAAGTATGGAGCGGCTATACGCCTAATGTCGCACACCTACGAATTTTTGGATGTGTTGCATATGCTCAAGTACCTGAAGTCAAAGGAAGAAGATTGACAATCATGGTGAAAAATGCATTTTCATCGATATAGCGAGGAGTCGAAGGCATACAAGCTTTACAATCCACTAACTAAGAAACTAGTGGTTAGTAGGAAATGTTGTCTTCAATGAAGCTGAAGCATGGAGTTGGAGCAATGAAGAGACTATCAAAGAGCAACCCATGGTGAATGAACCTGACGAGCCCCTACAAGAGGTTCTACTACCAACTACACCACCATCTCCTCAACATGCTACACGTCTCCTGCAAGAGGTTCTCCATCTTCTGGGGAAGGTAGTAGTAGCGAATCCTCCGTGCAACGAGGTCCAATCAAAATGAGAAGCTCAGGGAGATCTATGAGCAGATAGAAGAAGATGGAAAAAACTAATCTCTTTTGTTTATATGCCGATCATGAGCCTCTCACTTTCCAAGAGGCTAAGGAAGAAGAATGTTGGCGATCAGCAATGAAGGAGGAGATGCATGCCATCCAGAAGAACGACACATGGGAGTTGACAACACTTCCACAAAATCACAAGGCGATAGGTGTCAAATGGGTGTACAAGATCAAACGCACAGCAAATGGTGAAGTTGATCGGTACAAGGCGAGGCTTGTGGCGAAAGGCTACAAACAAAAATATGGCATCGACTATGAAGAAGTCTTTGCACCAGTTGCTCGATTAGATACGGTGAGACTATTAATTTCACTTGCAGCTCATTACAGGTGGAAGATATATCATCTAGATGTCAAGTCAGTATTTCTCAATGGTATTCTTGAAGAAGAGGTGTATGTACAACAACCAGAAAATTTCTGGTAAAAGGGCAAGAAGACAAAGTATATCACCTAAAGAAAGCCTTGTACGGCTTAAAGCAAGCACCACGGGCATGGAATGCCCGAATTGATGGTTATCTTCATCAAACGGCTTCACCAAATGTCCTTATGAGGCAAGCCATCCACATGAAGAGGAACCATCAAGGCGAATTTCTAATAATTTGTCTTTATGTTGATGACTTGTTATACACAGAAGTTGCGTCGAGATGCTTGTTGAATTCAAGGAGGCGATGTTCAATGAATTTGAGATGACGGACAATGGATGATGTCCTATTTTCCTTGGTATCACAGTGAAGCAACAACAAGATGGGATATTATATCTCAAAGAAGTACATGAAGGAGATTAGAGAAATTCAAGATGAGTAACTGCAACCCAGTAAACATCCCAATAGCCACAGGAATGAGCTATCAAGAGAAGGAATTGGAGATTTTGTAGACTCAACTTTTTTCAAAAGTCTAGTTGGTAGCCTGAAGTACTTAACGATCACAAGGCCTGATTTGTTTACGGAGTCAGACTTGTGAGTCGCTATATAGAGACCCGAAGGAGTCTCATTGGCTAGCTGCAAAGAGAATTCTAAGGTATATCAAAGGCACACTCAACCTTGATCTATTATTTACTTATGGTGAAACTGCAGAGTTAGTAGGCTATTCAGATAGCGGCTGGGAGGTGACCAAGATGAGAGGAAAAGCACCACTGGCTATGTCTTCTATCTTGGGTCAACTGCATTTTCATGGACCTCAAAGAAGCAAGGAGTTGTGGCCTTATCTTCATACGAAGCAGAGTATGTGGCAGCTTCATCTACTGTATGTGAAGCTATTTGGTTGCGGAACATTTTAAAGGAATTGGATCATCCACAAGAAGAAGCGACTGTAATATTTGTGGACAACAAATCAGCCATCCAACTTGTAAAGAATCCAGTACATCATGGGAGGAGCAAACATATGATACACGGTTTCATTTTCTCAGAGGCCATGTAAAGCAGAAAACTGTGGAGCTGGAGTATTGTCATACTATGGAGCAAGTAGCAGATATTTTCACCAAGCCATTGCCTATTGAACCTTTCAGAAGGCTAAAAGAAATGCTCGTATGAAAACATTTTGATTTGAGGGGGTGTGTTGGAATATCAAATAAAAATGTCTTTATGACATTAATTTTGGAAGAAGATGAGACCATAAGGAGAAATAATGAGTCATCATCTTCATTAGGAGAAATGAGTCATCATCATCAATTTAGGAGAAATGATGAGTCATCATCTTCAATTAGGAGAAATGAGTCATCATCATCAATTTAGAGAAATGATGAGTCATCATCTTCATTAGGAGAAATGAGTCATCATCATCAATTTAGAGAAATGATGAGTCATCATCTTCAATCAGGAGAAATGAGTCATATATGTATTTTGCCTATAAAAGGCTAGTGTATCTCTTCGTTTTTATTAAGCAATCAAGTAATCAAGCAAGCAAGCAAGAAAAGTTGAATAAGATCCATTCTCCACTTAAAATTTTAGATTATAGTATATTAGTCCGTAGACTAGTATACAACAACAAGCACATGCCCACGTCTGCGTATGTATCTTGCTCGAAATGAGGTGCCATTTTCTGTTGCAATAAGTAGGCTTTGAGCTATCTTACATGGAGTATAAGACAGTCAGTTGCAGTATAGGATATGATATGGTTACAAACGGTTTCTTCAAAATTTCAAGGTTGTACTGTATACTTCGAATTTAGTTGCTTTCTATTGTGATCTCATGGCGGCGATATGCTGTGAACGATAACTCTAATACCAATTGTTAAGACACACTAACGATCGGGACATCAACTATTTTGCACACTCAAAATCATGATCGACTTTTTGAAACTATGGCAATATGTAATACTTGCAAAAAAAAACTATTGTAGAGCAAATTGGTAATACCAAGGCAAAAGAGTAGAAAAGACACGAGAATTTAACGTGATTAGACTCAAACATGGCCTATGTCTACAAGGAGGGAACTTGAGAGAGTTTTAATTAAACTTGTACAAAAGATCTAACTACGCCCTTGACTCTCACAAGTGTATTCACCTCCCCTTGAATCCCTCAAGATTACAAGAGTATTCAATCCTTCTTCGCACCTTCACCTACTTTTCTCTTTACATTGGCTTTCTTTTTCTCCTTGTTGTTACAGACTAGGTTACAACTTTTACTTATAGAGTTTTACAATATAAACTCTATTAGTACTATAAGATAATCATGTCCGTCAAATGCTTGAGGAACTTGATCAATTCTTATAGGAGTTGATTTTCTTGATCTAGAAGAATTCTTAACTCTTTAAACTTTAGAAATAAATCTTCATTGAATAGGAACAGATCTCTATTTGAACTCCACTTGAAAGGAACATGAATGTGCTCAAAAAGAAACCTGAATCCTGTTTGGGCTGCTGGCTGTCGACAGGCTAGCTCGGGCTATCGACAGGCCTGAAGGCATGTCGAAAATTTGAACTGGATTGCCTCTCGATTGATTGCTGTCGACAAGCCTATCGACAACCTTTTGTATGCAGTTGAGAGGCCTGTCGAGTACCACACAGTTTTTTGATCTGTTTCCTTTTCAAGTTCTTCTCCTTCAATTTTGATTGGATCTTTTTTAACCATCATCTCTTCTTGAAACACGTCAAATTTACAACAATCTCTATCTTGACTTACTTTTAAGCCTTTAGAAAAATACATTAAAAATTTTAGAATGTTACCTTGATTGTAACTGTATCATGAAACCTTTATTCTTGCCCCTCTCCTTGGAGCCTTTGGCTGATTCACCTCCATATGTTGGGCCAGCTCGTATAGTGGTGCGAATGGGCCGGGTCAGCCTGGCCAATGGGCCCAACTCGTGGGGCGGGCCCAGGCATGGCCCTTCCCACGGGGCATGTCTGGGT
This sequence comes from Agave tequilana, assembly GCA_038442645.1. NCBI lineage: Eukaryota > Viridiplantae > Streptophyta > Magnoliopsida > Asparagales > Asparagaceae > Agave > Agave tequilana. Next base: position 71,119 of record JAVJIF010014379.1, on the reverse strand, counting down.
GGGCCAATGCCGACCCATGGCTCGCGGGTTGAGCCACGCCCGAGATGAACCTGAGCAACCTCCAACGGCTAATTTTTTTAGCTATTGGGGCTCGGGGGGTAGGGTTTGCAAATTTTTTTGCAAATCCCTTCAACAACTATTATGGGCTGAAAAATAGTCATGGGGGGGCTATTTGTAATTTTTCACACATCGCCCCCAACGGCTAGATTGGGTCAAATATTGAATTTTAAAAAAATTACAATTTAACACCCTCTTCCCCACTCTATTTCATCACAAAATAAATCTCTAAAACTCTCCAAAACACTCTACAAATTTTAACTTTTTAAAATTAGTTCTCTCGACTTCTCAAGCTCTCAGGATCTCAAGATCTCAAGCTCCAGATATCAAGCTCTCGAAGCTCTCTCAAGCACTCTCTCATTACCTTACTAGTGTGTGGTAACACATTCTGGTATTATATTTTCTCAAATTTAGCATTCTGATAATTAAAATGGATTTACACCCTTCATCAACAAGCTATAGTTATACTTCTTCTTCTAGGTATTATGCTAATTTAAAATTGACTAGTCAATAATGAAAGGGATGAGAATGAAAGGATAAAAGAAAAAGAAACCTTAACTAAACAAATCAAAACAATCAAATCCTACAAACTAAGGCAATCCTAAAATACCAATAAATAGCTCCTAACTGTTCCAAATAAATTATCAGGCTTATCAAACTAAAAATCAACCAATCTAACTGGCCTGTTTAGTGAAAATCAGGTGGGAGGTTGTCCATTTTGCAATGGTCCTAATTAAGTTACCACATTTTAAAACACCTTCTTAAACACCAATTAACTAAGATTTTAAAGGAATGACTTACCCTCCAACTTTCTTGTCTTATTGAGCTCAAGAGTCCTTAGCGGACAATGTATAATTGATTTTATGTTAGGCTTAGGTCAATACTGATAAAGAAAGTGATTTTTGGGTTAAGAAATGGTGACGAAATCCCACCTTATTTTGATTAATGGGTATTGCCCTTAAATCAATTTGATATGAAATGCCAAAATATAAATGCTACAATCATTTGTGATTACTAATCTACTGCAGAGTTGCAGGGCATGTATCTCACTCCAACAATTACCAATAGATTATAAACAAGGTGCCCTACATAAAGTTTCTAAATTTTGTTTTTGTAATCTACCAAAAAAATTTATGTTTTTTTTTTATCTTTATCATTTTTTAAAAGGGATATAGTGAATCAAGAAAATAAGTACATAGTAAAAAAAATGAGTTTAGAGAACTTACCTGGACTGCTGGCCGGCAGTTCGGTTTCAGATTTCTGGCCTTGATTTCTTGTAGTCTACTCCACCTATCTCCAGAAAGCTTCCACCAATCTTAGATCCTATACTTCAATTCTAAAACACTAACAAACAAATCAATCTGATAAAAAGTCAAAAACTAAAGAAAAATCCTTCTTCCCTGACAACGGCAAATCAATATGATAAAAAGAATCAAAAACTAAAGAAAAATCCATCTTCCCCGACAACGACGTCAAAAACTGATATGAATTTTAATGTGTTATCACAAGCGTACGGTATCTAAATCGTAGTACTTTTTTAGTTGAATTCTCATGAAAGATGATTATCTCTAATTTAATAACCTTTTTTAAGCAAACTGAGAAATAAAGAGAAGCATGTTTGTTATTTTTAAAGATTTCTAACAATTTGAGAAAGAACAAGCATTTAGATTTGAATCCACTAGATTAATAACATAAAAACTAACTAATCTCTCAAAGAATCACCATTATAATTATTAATTTATTTTCTTAAATTATAGGCTATACATGATTATGTAATAGCTTATCAATTTAGATTAAATCAATAACTAAAAGAACTATAAATCAAAATTAATTCAATCTAAATATGATAACATTAGGTTTCCAATGTTAAGCATGATTATTATTGAACAATATATAATCTATCAAAGTCTTGATTGTGTAGGAGTTATCTTATTTTAACCTAGTATAATCTTGTATTTATTTGTCATTGAAGTACAAAATAAAATATCTAGATGAGTCAACAAGTTATTAATCTAGTTTCATCTAACCTAAATACTTTTTAAGATTTAGCTACTCATCGAACAATATAGATATAATAGCAAAATAAATTCATGAAAGAAGAATAGAATTTGATCAAGTAAAAAAAAAAAGACTTTTATTAATTGAAAGAAATCTACAAACAGGGATTTGAAGAAAGCATTTGGACATTGAAGAACAACAAGAAAATCCAAGAACTTCTATAATTTTTTCTATAGAAATATATTGTCCCCTTAACCCTAGAATTCCTTCTCCTCTTATATTCGAAAGAGAGGGGTACCAAAGCTCAAAACAAATATGATGAAAATATTGCACAAACTTTGACTTGATTTGCTTAATCACTTGATTTTTCATAATTTTTTACTTTACTTGATTCTCTTTAATGACTTGATTCTTCCAAATTTTGCTTTGTTTTGATTTGATTTGTTTTTAACTACTTGATTTGCTCTCATGTAGATCTGAATCTGAGTTGATGTTGTAACACCCCGATTTTTAAACTCCAAATTTATATTTTAAATCTGATTAAAGAGATAAGAACCGATATAATTCTTGTAATAAGTAAAGTAATTATAGTATTGATGAAAGGGTTATTTTTGGAGCATATAGATAATTAGCATAAGTATAATTTTCCTTCTTAGTTAGGAAGGGGGAGGATCTTAATCATATGTATATATATGCAAAATACATGTATGAGAAATTGCTTTTGAGATCATATCAATCTTTACAAGGGGTATATATACAAAATTTTAATATCATATATTTTAGTGAGAGTGAGTGGAAAATAGTAGTGATAAATAGTGCATGAGCAAGTTGCGTGGTGAATTGCTGGCAGCTTGGAGTGGATGGTGAAGATGAGGTGGCGGAGTAGGTTGAGAGAAAGGGAGAGTGAAAGCATAAGGAAGTGGGTGTGAATAACCTATACTTCATGAGATAAAATAGACTCTTCTCCTGAGTCTTCTTCTTCCTTCAGACGAGCCACCTACACACCCTCTCTCCCTTTCCTCTTGCATTTGATGACCGGAGACAGCTCAACACTAGGCTGGCAGGGAGCAGAGAGGCGGTGACCCAGGGGAATGTCAAGCCGGCGCTCGGCAAAGGCGGTCGCGAGGCTAGACCGCAATGTGAGGCGGTACAGATCGACAGAGGGAGGAGACTGCAGGCGTTGGCATGCAGACGAACGTGTGAACGACGATGGAATATACAGCAGCGGAGCATCGCTTACATAGCAGCGAGCACGGTGGAAGCTATCAGACTGCAGTGAGGGCCTCGAGGAAGGAGCAGCAGCCCTCCCCTCCAATCTCTCTTTGTTGCTGGAGCGGCGGCGAGCCACGGCATCCAGGTGTCGCCTGCAGTCTGGCCGGCGAAGGCGATGCTCGCACCAGACCGCTGGTGGTGGGTGAGGCCAGGCCACGCGAGGGGTGGCAGAAGCAAATGTTGCTGCTGTTGGGTTCGCGAAAACCCATATTGGGTACTTGTAGTGGATTTTAAAACAAACCCGAACCCATTATGGACTCGACCCAATTCACTGATAAAGGTAAAATATTAGCCCTGATGATCAGTTAATTATTTTTAAGGATCTAAAAAATTACCAATAGGTCCTTGGATAATTTTAAATGTTAAGTATCTACTCCGAGTTATCGATTTTAGTTTCTTGACCATAACTTGGCCATCCCGAGTCGGATTCGGACGACTATTAAATCGTTGTGATTGTAGAGACGAGAGTTACGCGTCTGCGATGCTAATAAGCAAAATCAGGCAAAAGTGATTGGAATTCCCAATAAATCAGATGTAATTATAAAATAATTATAAATGTGATTTCTGATGAATGTGTAGACTTATTTAATATTGAATACTGAAAAGTGGTCTACAAAGACATTAACTGAAATTAAACAATAAAGTTATATTATTTAGAATCGGTCGTTACAAGATATTGTTGTGTATACCATGCTTGGTCGGTGATATGATTATAATTAAACCAGATTATGCTCATTGAATCAAATTATTCAGACAAAATATTACAATTGTCAAGAATGAATGCTAATCACAATCATTACAAATTTTGAAAGAATTGATAGTTATCGTAAGAATAGTATATGAATGAGGAAGTTGGTTAATTATGATTAAAATAAGCATGATATGAATGCTTTTGGTTAATATGTTAATCCTGCCATTGAACTTTTATTGGACGTATTAATTGCTTTTATGTGATATGTTTTGTGAAAGTGTATGCTTATGAAGGAAGGGGTCGGGCGAGAGCTAGTATGAGGGAGAAGACGGTGTTGTGTTATTATTATTTTTATTTGTGTATATACGGAGAAAGGGATCGGGCAAGAGCCGGTAGGAGGGGAAAGACGATGTTATGTTATTGTTATTATTATTCATATATATACAGAGGAAGGGGCCAGGCGAGAGCCGGTAGGAGGGAGAAGACGGTATTGTGTTATTGTTATTATTCATATATATACGGAAGAAGGGCCGGGCGGGAGCCAGTAGGAGGGGAAGATGGTGATATATGATATTTCATGTGAATTTGTGTTATGTATATGTATGTGATAAATGTGTGTCTGTACACTGCGTGTATGTTGAATGTGTTACCACGTATGGTATACGAATCCATTAACTGGAAATGAAAACACCATTATTGGTTGACTCACACACAGAATATTAATTGAGCAGTGGTTGAGAGTGAATAGATAATCAAATTGAAATTGTCATATATTACATATTTCATATATCACAAACACTGTATTTTCATGTATCATGTATACATTATTTTTTTCACGTCCCATATACATTGTACTTTCATGCTCATGTAAACTATACATTGTTAATATCATACTCTAATTAAGAATATGATTAACTTCTCTCACTGAGCTGTCGAGCTCACTCCCCTGGATTTCATGTTTTCATGTCCAGGCGAGATAAAGACTGACTGAAGGCAAGAGTAGAGTACTGGAAGACTCAAAGAACTCATTGTGTGGGCCAACCAAACTTTTGGTTTATAATTGAATATTTCATTTATATGTATTTATATAGAGTTGATGTTATAGATTCGATCGAATAGTTGATTATGTGTGAGTTAGTTTATGGATATATATGTTTAGCTGAGTTCAAATTTTATCTGGAAATAAATTAGAGTTGGTTTATATTAGATTGTGATAGCGAGGGGAGTACTCTCAAGTATTTGTTTATTATATTGACTTTGAGTTGAATTCATATGATTGAAATTTGAATATTTATGAGTAGGCGATGTATAGCCGAAACTATATTATAACCTGTGTGGGACGTTATGGATTGATGGTCGATGCTAAGACCAGTTTATATTAATATTGTATTAGGGTAGACTCCGTATTATAGAAAAGATACTGCGAAATTTTTTGATAAATTCAGAGAGATTATAAATATTTTGAGATTAATTAATGAGAACGGATGTGATTAAAGTAATTCGATAATTAAAAATTGGGACCGTTACAGATGTAGTTGGGCTTTGGGCTTGTAAAAGTCTATTTATTGGGCTTCTTTTTTTTATTCTTTATTTAAAACCTAACTTCTAAGCCGAGACACTAAAAAAACTGAATAGCGTTATTTATGAACAAAAAGTAGATAGATAGGAGTATAAAAGTGTAACAAAAATAATGACAATCAATCTTTAACACACAAATTTTAACTCTAAAAAGAAATCCCACGTGATCTCTTTCTTTAATTCATTTGCAAGGAACAGGAAGATAACACCACAAATGTCAAGTTAAGACTATGCGTACGCACTCTAAATAATTAGTTAAAGATCAAAGAATACAAGAGATGAACATTACTTTTTGACTGTGTCATCATTTGTTCCAAAAGTTTAAGAAACATTACAAGTTTGATGGATGATTTTTGTTAGTCCTATTGTGTTTTAATTTGATGATGACTACTCATTTACTTACTTATGTACTTAAAATTGCTATTATATATATATATATATTTTGTCAAGATAAAAGTACTTCATGGAGATTGGATGGTCAGAGCTCAAATTGTAATATCAAATAAGAAGGTGGTGGCAAATATTTAGCTCAAATTACTCATTTTATAAAATCAAATCTTTTAGAGCTAGAGTGATGGTAAAGATTGAAAATTTTATTTAATAAATTTGTGTAAGATAAGAAGAATTAAGATAAGAACATAATTTGGCATTAGATTGAATTTTCATACTTGCGCATATTCTTTTTGATTTAAAAGCAAGAATAATTTCCCTCAAGATTTAGTAAAATGCCCAAAAGCTTTGAAACTGAATCTAAAATATTTATTTAGGCCCATTTGCTTTGATTTTATGTCTATTGAGATTTATACAAATTATTTCATATATTTCCAAAAAAATTTAAATCATTTTTTGTAAGTTTGGGGTTTCTGGATCAACCGTTGGAACATGCAGGTTGACTCATTGGTAAAGCTAAAAAGTGTGGAAGTAGAAGCAGTGTCAAGCGGATTGACCGATCGCTCTTTTCGACGACCACCAGAGCTCAGTTCTCTCAGGTTGGACTCGGTTCGATCACCTGCGTCCGTCAATTTGTCCGCTAGAGCTCAGTGCTCTCGGGTTGAACTTAGTTGAAAAGTCAACACACGCTGATTTGTCCACCAAATCTCAGTGCTCTCGGGTTGGACTCGGTTTAACCAACTAGTATTTGTCAGTTCATCTGCAAGAACTCATCGCTCTCGAGTTAGGCTTTGATCGACCGCCGAGCGTTTGCCTCTTCGTCCGTTGATGCCAGAGCGCCAACCCCAATCTCTGTTGGGCCGGTTCGACCGCCTAACTGTAAAAAATTCAATTTTTAGTTTTTGCCATCGACCTCCAGTTCATTCTGCTTTTGACAAAAATTTGACAAATTTTGGGAACTTTTAAAAATACTTTTGAATTTTTTTATTTGGCTTAAAGGACAAATCAACCAACCGTACAAAAAATGTGATTGTTGAAATTTTATTGTTTACCCACAGATTGACCGTCACGTCGACTGTTGAGCACGTTTTTTGAGTATGGCTGAAGCTATTTGAGCAAATGGATCTATCGGTGTTGTTCAATGATTGACCGAAAGAGGGCAGATTCGAATTGTGAGAGAATTTTAGCTTGAACTTTTTGGCTGAATTTCTTTTCACCTAACTCTATCTTCTCACACCTATAAATACAAATTTGCACTATTCTTTTCTTAACTTCTGGAAAACCAAAAATCACTTAAATAAATCTTGAGCAAAAATTATTTTTACAAGCTTCTTCTTCATTCTATTCAAAGATTCAAGAGAGTGATTCACTTGTGCTTTCAAGCTTTTGATTGAGAAATTATCTTATACTTTTTACTCTTCTCTCTCAATCACTTTCAAAGTTCTTATAGATTTTAGATTCAAGTTTTCATCTTAATTTTCATGCATCTAGATTTATAATGCCAAGTTAAATTTGATCATAATTCTTCTTACCAATGGAGCCTCAAAATTGTAATTTTTTTTGTGATTTGCGCTTAAGTGGTGTGGGAGAGAGGAGATAGAGGAGTAGAGGAAGTTAGCACAGAGATCGAAAATCAAGGAGCGAGAAACGGCGCATTGGAGCAGGCCAAATTTATGCTCCCGGTCGACCGCCCGGTCAACCGGTGGAGAAGGCCGGTCGGCCGCCCAGTCGACCGGCGTGCACAACGTGCACAAGGTTAGCCCGGTCGACCACTCGGTAGACCGTGGCTGAGAGCGGTCGATCGCCCGGTCAACCAACTGACAAGGCCTTAGTCTCGGTTGGGCATGGTCAACCAGTTGGGCCCGGTCAACCGGTGCGGTCGACCGTGGCATGGGTCGGTCAACTGGCCCGGTCGACCGACAGGCGCGTTTTGACTTTCCTTTTGGGATTCGGATTCCGTTTCTGGATGGGATGAATCCAATCTAGGTTTCCTTAAATCCAGGACTCTGTGGCTATAAATAGGGATTAGACCCTCAAGTTGCCCTCCTGTATTAGTTTGTATTGATTGTTGAATCAATAAAATCTCTCTCTCCCTTTCCCCGAGGACGTAGGCACGTTGTTGAACCTCGTTAAATATTGTGTTGATTGCTTTTCTCTATTGGTTTCTGTTCTTGTCGTGTTGGGTACGTTTCCGGCGGCATCAAGTCTCCGCAAGGTGGGCGGATTCCTCAGAGAGGTTGTTGTCCCCACGCACAATAATTAGTATCAGAGCATCCCAGGTTCGGCGTGAAATCGCGTGTTGATTCAAGGGCATCAGTTGCTGTTTGGTGGAGATCGTGTGTCGATCTCGAATCAGCGTTGGGACTATTTGTTGGATCGTGTGTCGATCTCAAAACAGCGTGTAGATTGCTCGAGGAATCATTTTGAAGGAGTAGATAGTTTCGGAAACTCTTTGAGGGTTTCACGTGGAGGTAAAGATGTTGGCCCAGAGGCCCTTCACTCTAGTTTTGATGATGATTACTTATGTAGTTATAGTTTACTAATAATCTTGTGATATTTAGTTTCAGATATTTGATCAAGATATTAATAAGTGATTAGCTTCAACAAAGGTATTTTGGAGCTTTCACATGGTGATTCAAGAGCTCGAGCGTCAAGTTCACATCTAGCACTCGGTTAGAGTTAAGCTCGGCGGATCACGTTTGGATCGAGTCAACTTGGAGACGACATTCTATAAGAAGACATCGGTTGTTTTAGTATAGTTTTTGTTTAGATCTTGTGTAAAGATTAGATAGTGTAATATGCTCAAGTTCACTATACACACACACACACACTTGTTTTAAATTTATTGGTTTTTGGTTTTCGGTTTAACCAAATTTGGATTTCATGTCAAAAATATAGATATACTATATTTCATGTATATTAGATTCTATCCATATACAACATGCTTTAAAGTTGTTTAAATATCATGTTTTGTATTTGCATGAGTTTTGGAGAAAACGGTTTTCCATTTCAAAAATCCTATTTTTGAAAAATACAGTTTTGGTTTAATGCAAATTTTCAATCTCACAAAAATGGTTCAAATTGTTTGAAATATGTATTGATTTTTTATCACTCATATTTGTATTTCAAAGATCTAATAAGAACTGATTTTTGTGAAATTTATGTGATTTTATGAGATTTAATTAAAGATAAAAACTCAAGTTTTTAAATCCTAAAAAGACTGTACTGGCTGTCTGCCGGTCGACCGGAGCAAAAGTTGGTCGACAGGCGCGGTCGACTGACGCGAGCACGCCAGCTTGAGCTAGTGGGCCGATCGACCGGGTCGGTTGACCGTCCAGAGAGCTCTGCTCTCTGGAAATGACTCTGGTCGACCGGCAGAGAGCTCTGCTCTCTGTATCCAGTCTCAGTCGACCGAGTCGGTCGACTGGTGGGCTCAACGGTCAAAAATATGACCGTTGGCCAATCGACTGCCGGTCGACCGGAAGGGCATTTCAGCCCTTTCTAGCTGCCAACGAGCAGAATTTTGTGGGGGGTATAAATACCCCCATTTGAGTTTGTTTTCAACAAGATTTTCAAGAGAAAAAATTCTCATTCTTTCTAGTGTTTTATTACAAGTTTTCAAAAGAGTTTTTAGAGCCAAAAGATTTTATCTTTATTTGTTTTAAAGGGTTGGAAAAATCAAGAAAAAGGAGAAGTCTTTGGGATTGTTTTTGATCTTCATTTTATATCTATTCTAGAAGTTTTCCCAAGAGTTTTTCTTTATGTTTTTTATTTCCAAACTCTTTAAATTCTCACACTTGAGCTATCTTTCTATCCTATCTATTAGGATTATTATTTTGTGGGAAAATTAGTTTGTGGTTGTCAATACTACCAAGCTGTAAACCTATCATTCATTGTGATATCCCTCTAGTGAGAGGTGATTGTGTTGATATCCCTCTAGTGAGAGGTAATTGTAGAAGTGGTATTTGTATCCCTCTAGTAAGAGGTGGAGATTGTGTTGGAATCCCTCAAGTGTGAGGTGATTGTGTTTGAGTGGCTTTTGAAAATCACCTAAAAGGGGGTGAATAGGTGATAATGCTAATTTAGAAACTAAGTGCGCTAAATGCGAAAGCTTAAAAACTAATTTGCAACACACTTAGTACAACACATAAGTGTAACCGAATTTCCCGTGAAGGGCTCTGGACTAACTCCTCTTGATTCCCCTAGATATTGGTTGAGGTGCTATATGAAGCTCTTGTGGTTAAGTATAAGTGAGGCACACACACAAGCAATCCAAGCATATAAGGATAAGCAATATGAATCAAATGCAAGGACAACACAAGCATACAAGATATGAATGAATGAATGATGCTTTGCACAAAATAAAGAGAGAGAGAGAGAGAGAGAGAGAGAGAGAGTTTGAGAGACAATGGATCAAACGCAAACACAAAGATATGTTTCGAGGTTCGAGCCCCTAGCTCTACGTCCCCGCCTTCACTGAGAAGGATTTCCAATCCACTAAGGAGTACCGAACTCCTCTCTCAACCTACAATGCCACCGAGGCAATACAACTACAATCCACCTCTACCGAAAAGGAATACGGCCTGTAGCCAATATAATCACAATCACCTCTACCGAAGAGGGATCCAAACACCACTCCGATCAACCTCTACCAAAGAGGGATACACAAATAAAGGAGGGTTTACAATCTTGGAGGCTTAATCAACCTCAAACACTTTTCTTTTCCACAAACAAAAGATCCTAAATAGATTAGGATAGAAGATAGCTCAAGTGTGGAAAAAACTAGAGTTTTGAAAATAAAAACTCAAAGAAAAAATACTTGGGAAAACTCTTGGTAAAAGATATAAGTGAAGAACAAACCAAATCTCCCAAAATTCTATTTTCTTTAATTTTTCAAAAATTTAAAAACAAAACAAGGATGAAATCTTTTTAGCTCTAAAACACTTTGAAAACTTCTTTTAAACTCTGGAGAAACTAGGAATTTTTCTTGTTAAAAACCTTTGCCAAAATCCCAAAGAAATGGGGTTTATATAGGCCAAAACCAGAAACTAGCCGTTAGGCTGATCTGTCAGCTTGACAGGCCTGCGGTCGGCTGGCCCGGCCAACCGCCAACGGTCAGAAATATGACCGTTGAGGCATCCGGTCGACCGTACGGCCGACCGCCCAGATACAAAGAGCAAAGCTCTCTGGTCCGGTCGACCGCTCGGTCGGCCGGCCCACTGTGCTGCCAAACGTGCACAAGGCTGTGCACCTCGGTCGACCGCTGGGTCGACCGGCCCTTGGTTCGGTCGACCGTGCAGTCGGCCGACCTGGCCTGTCAGCCACTGTTTTAGGTCAGAAACACTTGTTAAAAATATTTCTAAAAATACTTTTATCTTTTGTAAAAATCTCCAAAAATAGTTTTATCATTTTGCATTGATACATAAACATGTGATAAAAAGTTTAGCTCAAATATCAAGCATATGAAACTATTTTTGTGTCTTAACATTTTTACCAAAAACTAAAACTCGTATTTTATCAAACTTGGATTTTTCAATACATGAATAGGATAGTCAAAATAAGTTTGTTTAAAAGTTAAGCATGCATGTATAGAATGAAACAAGTATACATAAACCAATTAAACTTGTTTTGATTAACTATTCATGAAAACAAATATTGGTTAAACCAAAACCGAAAAACCAATATCCAAACATAAAACGTGTGTGTATTGTGCACTTGAGCATATCAACTATTCTTATCTTTATACATGGATCTAAGTACACTAAACTAAATTAGGATACCTAAGTCTTCTTGACGATCTTCCATCTTCAAGTTGACTTGGTCCCAAAACTTGATCCACCGAGTGCAAATGAGTGATCTTGAAGCTCGGGCACCGGAATCACCATGTGAAGGCTTCTAAACTCCTCTTTTTGAAGCAATCACCAACTAATATCTTGCTTAATGATCTGAAACTAACATCACAACATTATTAGTAAACATAACTACATGAGTTAATCATCATCAAAACTAGAGAGGAAGGCCTCCGGGCCAACAATCTCCCCCTTTTTGATGATGACAAAACTCATAGAGTTATATATGCATGGATTAAAGTTAAGCTTCAAAGAAGCTCCCCCTTAACTCATGCATAAACGAATAAACGTAAAGAATATGCAATGAAGGCTCTTAAACATGAATGCATATCTATGCATAAACAATAAAAAGGTTCTAGATACCAATGAAATGTTCAAAAACAAAATATGCTCTAGATACCAATTAAAATTAAACTAAATTAAACTTAATATATGCAAAACATAAACATGAAGTTTTATATATGCATGTTAAACTCTCAAATAATTCTCCCCCTTTTTGTCAATCATCAATAAAGGGGTAAAAATCAAAACAAAACAAAAGCTTCTCCCCTTTTTAATACAAAGAATCAATCATCAATAAGGGGTAAAATCAAAACCAAATCAATAAATTTTTCTTCCCCTTTTTGTTCGAAACAAAGAATCAACAAAGGGTTAATAAAAAATGAGAACATTGTTTTTATTGTGTTGACCCCTTTTTGTCTAAAACAAAAAATAAAACCAAATAGGGGTGACAATCAATTAAGGTATCAATTGAAAATATGTCAAAGTAGCATCTTGATACCAGTTGAAAGTAAACATAAATCAATAAAATAAATGGTATATGCTATATACATTCATGAAGAGGAGGATGTGAAGCTTCCCTACATAAATACATTACATGAAGGAAGGATGACAAGCCCTAATTCACATAACATACATTATGCAATGCATAAGAGGAGATGTGAAGCTCCCCCTACACACGTGTACCACATAAAGAAGAGATTGTCAAGCTCTTCAATACAAGATACACTCATCATGAATCTATATGTAGAAGAGATGTTAAGCTCTCCTTGCATATAGGCAATATAAATCAAAACTTTTGTATTTATCTTTAAACAAAATTTTGAGATACCAAATTTTAAAACATTCAAATAAACATTTTGATCAAAAGAGAGTATTTTCTTTTTAAGTATATGATATCAATTTAAAAAAATTTTATTTTCTATCATAAAGCAAGGGAGTGGAAATACAAATACCAATTGTAAACATGAAAATCGAATTTTCTCCCCCTTTATGAAATACCAACAAAACACATGCATAAGCTTGAAATAAGATACCAATTGAAAATTGAATCAATTGAAACAAAGTTGAAGCTCAAGCTTATCATAAACACAAACATATATATGTATGAAAAAATAGATACCAATTGAAATTGATATTCTTGGAATTGAAAGCATACATACATACAAACATATATGAGTATACAAGAAAGGTCAAAATTGATACCAATTGAAAGAATTCAATGATACCAATTGAAACAACAATAATGATCAAGTGTATACATCATATAACTACCACCCCTTCATGCACAAGTTTAAAAAATATTCAAGAAAGGTATACATGAGCATGATCTCCCATCCAACCTCCTATGGATGGTAGGGGTTTTCAAAAATAGATTTGAAAAATAAAGTGTGTTTGAAAACTCTACAAAACGAAGAATCCGAACTAGTTAAATGGAAAAACTTTTAAACTAGTACGAAATCCTTTAAGTAAGGAATAAAACAAAATTATTTTTCATGAAATCCACATGATAATCAACACTCTAAGCCAATTAAGCATAAATATGACTCATGAAAACAAAACATGAGTAAACAATAAATGTGAGTGTACAAATACAATGTGAAGATCATAGTCATGAAAATTGACATTCAAGCTCAAAATTCCTTGAAACATGAAAACATGAAAATCATCAAAACTTATTTAAACTTCAAGGTATATGTATGTCCTATACAAATTAAAGTATACATACATATCCAAAACACAACGAGTCCACAAAGATATATGCATCAAGGCACGTGGCTCAAAAGGATGTATATGTATAACAATAATTTGGATAAAATGGACATATACATGAAGTTAAATATAAACACATGGATACATGAAAAACTAAATTTTCATTAAAAACAAATTTCATTTCAAGGTATATGTATGATTTGTCAACACAAAAAGTATACATACATATCCCTAAACACAATTGAGTCCATATGTATAGATTTGCATGAAAGACAAATGACTCAAGGGGTATACATGTATATCTTAAATTTTGACAAAATAGACATATACATGAAATGAAAACACATGATCATAAAACAAATCTAAAAGTAGGAATACAAGTTTAAAATGTATGGATCATCAAAACTAGACTATACTAGCACATCTAATGGGTTCAAATAAGCATTCAAGCTCAAACATATATAAATTTATTTGTGGCCCACTATATGTACAAGTATAAATCCTAGTCTTAATGAAAACTAACATTTAAACATATATTCAAAATATGAAGTATCAAAAATGAGATAAAATCATCATGATAAAATAAGCATGATTATTAAGAAAATCCACATGTTATTAAACCTATGATAAACATGATAGCTAAACAAATAGTGAGAATACAAAATAATAGTCCATATTAAACATGGGTGTCTCAAAGTCTATACATGCATGTCAATGATCTAATAAACATGGCATTTTCATAATAATCTAAAACCATCAAATCATGCTAAAGATAATGAACATGAAAAGCATGCATAAATAAATAAGGAGTAAGAGACCGTTACCAAAACCTATGAGGCAACTCTCCATATCTCCAAAACATGGTGGTTCTCTCCACCAAACATCCCTTGAAAGTGATGCATCCAATTGAATTCCATGAAGCTCGGAACGCATCCACTCCAAGGTACCGCTACTCTCACGTCATGCGAGAGCCCACACTTACATCATAAACACGAGGGGTGGTCTTTGGTACCCATATCTTATTGGGTCCATGGGGGTTAGTACCTTCTCTAACCCAAACAAATTTATTTGCTAAATTAGAAACATGTATACGATCAAAACAAAATTTAGCAAGGTGGCCCTTACGTCCACAATGTGTACAAGTGTACACATGAGCATACATAGTGTGATGGTGTCCGTGAGGAGCATGTGTATGCCGTGGAGGGTGTACATGAATAGATGGAACTTGTTTCTTTCGAAACAAAGATTCCAAACGTGTATGGCCCACAACACATTGGCTCAAAGTGGAGCCCATACAATCCATATTCCTCTTAAGCAAATTTATATCATTTTCAATAGTAGAAGAAATGGAGCATGCAAGGGGTGATCTAGGTGAAACTACCCTAGCATGGCAAACATGTGAATCTATTTCATTTTTCAAAGATTTATTTTTATTTAAATAAATTTCTAATTCTTTTGAAATAAATTCAATTTCATTTTTCAAAATATTGTTATCTCTTAAAATAGAATCTACTTTTGAAGATAAAACTTCATTATTTTTCAAAACAACATCACAATCATTTTTAAATTTCAAAAATTTATTTTCTTTTAAAACAAGATCAAGTTGAGATTTTAATGAATCCTTTTCATTTGAAATCTCCTCTTTCTCTTGCAAAACAATGTCAAGTCTAGAAATCAAATTTTTATTATCAATGTTAAGGCCTAGACTTTTCTTTTTCAAAACTTTATATTTTTCAATCAATTTTTCACAAACTATAGATAGTTCTTCATTTAAAGCATGGGCATCAAAATCATTACATGAAGAACTAACATCAAAACTATCTAGTTGAGATTCCGATTGTACCTCAAGGGAGTCATTCTCTTGGACCGTATAGCATTGTTGTGGCTCGGATTCATCTCCACTAGATTCCTCTTCATGTTGAATTGGTACTTGAAGCTTGGAGGTGGTGGTTGTTGTCAACATATTCCACACTGCAAATGCGGAATCAAAGTTAGAAACATGCATAAGATATTCTTTTGAAAGCGTGCTTCTAATGGCCTTTAGGGCAAGTGCATTAGCCTCTATATGCTTGCTATCACTAAGGAAGGATTCCTTGGTAATGGAAAGGTGAACCTTATGTCCTAGGGTTTGTAAATAAATGGACATCCTAATCTTCCAAACAATGATGTTGGAAGGGTCAAACATAAGTGGGGTCATGAAGTCCATGGTATAAACTATATGTGTGCAAACAAGCAAATGCAAATGATAGATTAGCAAACAAGGATCTCACTCCTAGGATGTTAAGCCTAAGTATCAGGAGCGTAGGCTCTGATACCAATTGAAAATCACCTAGAAGGGGGGTGAATAGGTGATAATGCTAATCTAGAAACAAAGTGCGCTAAATGCGGAAGCTTAAAAACTAATTTGCAACACACTTAGTACAACACACAAGTGTAGTCGAATTCCCCGTGAAGGGCTCTGGACTAACTCCTCTTGATTCCCCTAGATATGGGTTGAGGTGCTATATGAAGCTCTTGTGGTTAAGTATAAGTGAGGCACACACACAAGCAATCCAAGCATATAAGGATAAGCAATATGAATCAAATGAAAGGACAAGACAAGCATACAAGATATGAATGAATGAATGACGCTTTACACAAAATAAAGAGAGAGAGAGAGAGAGAGAGAGAGTTTGAGAGACAATGGATCAAACGCAAACACAAAGATATGTTTCGAGGTTCGAGCCCCTAACTCTACGTCCCCGCCTTCACCGAGAAGGATTTCCAATCCGCTAAGAAGTACCGAACTCCTCTCTCAACCTACAATGCCACCGAGGCAATACAACCACAATCCACCTCTACCGAAGAGGGATAAGGCCCGTAGCCAATACAATCACAATCACCTCTACCGAAGAGGGATCCAAACACCACTCCGATCAACCTCTACCAAAGAGGGATACACAAATAAAGGAGGGTTTATAATCTTGGAGGCTTAATCAACCTCAAACACTTCTCTTTTCCACAAACAAAAGATCCTAAATAGATTAGGATAGAAGATAGCTCAAGTGTGGAAAAAACTAGAGTTTTGAAAATAAAAACTCAAAGAAAAAATACTTGGAAAAACTCTTGGTAAAAGATATAAGTGAAGAACAAACCAAATCTCCCAAAATTCTATTTTCTTTGATTTTTTAACAACTTAAAAGCAAAACAAGGATGAAATCTTTTTAGCTCTAAAACACTTTGAAAACTTCTTTTAAACTCTGGAGAAACTAGGAATTTTTCTTGTTAAAAACCTTTGCCAAAATCCCAAAGAAATGGGGTTTATATAGGCCAAAACCAGAAACTAGCCGTTAGGCTGATATGTCAGCCTGATAGGCCTGCGATCGGCCGGCCCGGCCGACCGCCACAGAAATATGACCGTTGGGGCATCCGGTCGACCGTACGGCCGACCGCCCAGATACAGAGAGCAAAGCTCTCTGGTCCGATCGACCGCTCGGTCGGCTGGCCCACTGTGCTGCCAGACGTGCACAAGGTTGTGCACGTCGGTTGACCGCTGGGTCGACCGGCCTTTGGTTCGGTCGACCGTGCGGTCAGCCGACCTGGCCTGTCAGCCACTGTTCTAGGTCAGAAACACTTGTTAAAAATATTTCTAAAAATACTTTTATCTCTTGTAAAAATCTCCAAAAATAGTTTTATCATTTTGCATTGATACATAAACATGTGATAAAAAGTTTAGCTCAAATATCAAGCATATGAAACTATTTTTGTGTCTTAACATTTTTACCAAAAACCAAAACTCGTATTTTATCAAACTTGGATTTTTCAATACATGAATAGGATAGTCAAAATAAGTTGTTTAAAAGTTAAGCATGCATGTATAGAATGAAACAACTATACATAAACTAATTAAACTTGTTTTGATCAACTATTCATGAAAACAAATATTGGTTAAACCAAAATCGAAAAACCAATATCCAAACATAAAACGTGTGTGTGTTGTGCACTTGAGCATATCAACTATTCTTATCTTTACACATGGATCTAAACACACTAAACTAAATTAGGATACCTAAGTCTTCTTGACGATCTTCAATCTTCAAGTTGACTTGGTCCCAAAAGTTGATCCACCGAGTGCAAATGAGTGATCTTGAAGCTCGGGCACCGGAATCACCATGTGAAGGCTTCTAAACTCCTCTTTTTGAAGCAATCACCAACTAATATCTTACTTAATGATCTAAAACTAAAATCACAAGATTATTAGTAAACATAACTACATGAGTTAATCATCATCAAAACTAGAGAGGAAGGCCTCCGGGCCAACAGCTTTGAGCCATATCCCTCTAGTGAGAGGTTGATCATTGTTTGGCTTGTGCCTTGCCTATAGTGAGAGGTTGTAATTGTTAAAGAGAGGAGTTGTGTACTCCTAAATTGTATTTGCCTCAAATTCTCAGCGGAGGTTCTTGTGTGGGAAGTCCTGTGTGGACGAGTTAGTGGAAATCCTTCTGTGTGAAGGCGGGGATGTAGAGCTCTGTGCTCGAACCTCGAAACATATCCGTGTGTTTGAATTGATCCACTTTCTCTAACTCTCTCTTACATTGTGCATTGCATCTTATTGTCATATCATATTTTCATGCTTGGTTTGATTGCGTGCCCATATTTGTGTTTAACTAAGAGAGCTTCATATAGCACCTCAACTCTTATTTAGAGGAATTTAGATGAGATAGTCCAGAGCCCTTCACCGGGAATTCGGCTACACTCTTTGGTTACACTAAGTGTGTTGTATTTAGTTTTTAATTCTGCATTATTTGTTATTAGATTAGCATTAAGTCTATTCATCCCCCTCTAGGTGTACTTTCAATTGGTATCAGAGCCTACGCTCCTGATATTAGGTTTAACCACCTAGGAGTGAGATCTTGGTAGCTAATCTATAGTTGCATTTGTACACATATTGTTTACACTCATGGATTGCTTGACCCCTCCCATGTTTGATGTTTCTAACATCAATATGTGAAAGCTTAGAATGAGTATGTACCTAAAGATCCTAGGCTTGCATGTTTTCCTTACCGCTACCAAGAAATCCTATCTTAATAATAGCAAGCATATAGAGGCCAATGCACAAGCCCTAACGGCACTTAGAAGCACAATAAACAAAGAATATTTGTGTATAGTTTCTCATTATGATTCCGCCTTTGCAGTGTGGAACACGTTGACTTCTCCGAACTTCAAAAGACGAATCATGTGGAGATGGAATCTAGTGGAGGAGAATCCGAACATCATTACTACATGGTCCAAGAGAATGACTCCCTTGAGGTACACTCGGATACTCAACTAGATAGTGCTATCTCTTCTTTTGATGATCTTGATAGTATGGATATCGATGCATTAAATGAAGAGTTATTTATTGTTTATGAGAACCTCTTAGAAAAATATAAAGTTTTAAAAAAGAAAACTTTTAAGTTAACTAAAGAAAATAAGGACTTGTCTTCAAAATATGATATTATTTTGCAAGAAAAAGATGAGATTTCTAATGAAAAGGATTTGAAATCTAAACTTGATCTTACCCTAAATGAAAACAAGATTTTGAAAAGTAAAAATGATTGTGAAAATGTTTTAAAGAAAAACGAGGATTTAACTTTAAAACTTGATTTTGTTGTAAAAGAAAATAAAACTTTGAAAAATAAAATTGCTTTTATTTCAAAGGATTTGGATTTGATTTCTAAAGAAAACATTTCTTTAAAAAATGATATAGATTCTCATGTTTGCCATGCTAGTGTAGCTTCATCATCTAGCATACCTATTGCATGCACCACCTCTTCTATAATTGAAAATGATATTTGTATGCTTAAGAAGAGTGTTAATTGTTTAGGCTCCACTTTGAGCCAATGTGCCATGAATCACACATGTTTGGAATCTATGTTTCGAAAGAAACATGTTCCTCTTATGCATGCACACAAACCACGGCATACACATACTCCTCATGTTCATACATACAACACTATGCATGCTCATGTGTACACTTGTACACATTGTGGACATAAGGGTCACCTTACTAAGTTTTGTTATGATAGAATACATGATGCAAATTTAGCAAATAAATTTGTTTGGGTTAGGAAAGGAGCTAACCCCTATGGACCCAATAAAGTATGGGTACAAAAATCCACCCCTATTTTATTTGATGTAGGTCTGGGCTCTCACTTGACGTGAGAGTGATGATGCCTTGAGGTGGATGCGTTCCGAGCTTAACGGTGATTATTTTGGATGCATCACTTTCAAGGGGAGTTTGGTGGGAGGACCACCATGATTTGGAGACATAGAGATGTGCCCTCTTGATTTTGGTAACAATCTCTTACTCCTCATTTATGTTTATATGTTTTTCATGTCATTGATTTATAGCATATTTTGATGTTTTATGATTATAATGTTAAATACCATGATAATTAGATTTGTGACATATATGTATAGTATTTGAGTTACACCCATGTTCATATGGATTATTGCTTTTGTGTTCTCACTTTACTTTAGCTATCATGTATATCATAACTCTAAACATGTGCATTCATACAATGATCATATTTATGTTTTGTTTCTATGCTTCATGATTTGATTACATGTTTAGATGTTAGTTTCATTAAAACTTGAGTATATACTTGTACAACTAGTGAGCGACAAATTAATTATTATATGTTTGTGCTTTGATTGCTCATTTGTACTCATTAGATGTACTAATATAGCCTAGTTTTTATGATTCATGCATTTTGACTTGTACTCTCTATTTTTTTTGCATGTTTTCATGTTTGAGATTAGCTTCATCTATATGTCCATTTTGTCTAAACTAATAGTTATACATATACATCCTTGAGCCACTTGCCTTCATGTATTTATTTTTGTGGACTCGTTCATATTTGGATATGTATGTATACTCTAGTTTATACAAAACATACATATGCCTTGAAGTTGTATTATTAAAAATTAAATTTTAACGATTTTCATATTTTTATTTTAAGGAATTTCACATTGAGCTTAATTGCCTATTTTCATGACTATGTCTTTCACACAAAACTTATACACTCACATTATTTGATATTTTTCATGATTTTATTTTTATGAGTATTATATGTGCTATATAGACTTTGAGTGTCATTGGTTGATGATTTTCATGTTTCATAGAATATATTCTTATTTTATTCCTTACTTGAAGGATTTCGTGCTAGTTTACAATTTTGTCATATAACTAGTTGCGTATTCTTCATTTTGGTAGAGTTTTCAATTGTGCTAAAACTATTTTCAAACTTATTTTTGAAAATCCCTACCCATCTAAGGGCGGTTGGATGGGCGACCATACCTTGTATGCATTATTAAAAATCTATTTAAACATGTGCATGAAATAGGTGGTAGGGAGTATGAGTTATACACTTGATCCTTATTGTGTTTTCAATTGGTATCACAATTGATATTTATTTTGTATACTCATTTTTATTTCTATATAGGTATGATTTAACTTCAAATAGTATCAATTTCGGTTGGTATTTAATTTTTCATACATATATATGTGTTTTGATTGTGCTTACTATATCTCTATATCTTTGAGCACAAATTTTGCCATGCTAAGCTTGATTTAGTCCTTAATGATAATTATTTTTAAATTGGTATCTTATACAAGCTTATGCATCGTTTTCATTAGTATTTCATAAAGGGGAGAGTCATGTTTTACCTTTCAATCGGTTTTATTTACCTTTGATATCTTACTCCCACTCTTTATGTTGAAATAAGATATCATAGTTTTCATTTGATTTTCTATGCTCCTAATGAAAATTATTTTCGATTGGTACATGTTTCATTTTCAATATTGGTATAAAGAATCTTAAATTGATATTATTCTCTATTTGGTATCTCTATTGCAAAAAGATTTTAGTGTGTAACCAAAAAGATTAGTTTATGTTTTTTAATTAGTATCAAAAGTGTAAAATATTTTCAATTGGTACTAATTTTTATAATTGGTATCAAGATTACCTATATGTTTATATCTTTCATTTGATATCAAAATTTTTGTTGGTTTCTTTAAAATGTTTTGTTTATTTTCAATTGATATCATAAATTGGTATTATGATGTTTGATGTATACCTTTGTACTAACTTGATATATCTTTTAATTGGTATCATTTTGATATTTATTGCTTATATGTAAGGGAAGCTTAACATCTTCTCTATATATAGATTCATGTTGAGTGTATGTCATATTGAAGTGATTGACCTTTCTTTGGTATGTAGTACACGTGTGTAGTAGGAGCTTCACATCTCCTTTTATACATTACATATTTTGCTTTATGTAGTTACAGTTTACTCATCTCTTTTCATAAAAATGCATGTGGGGAGTTAACTTCACGTCTCTCCTCTTCATGAATGTATATAGCATATATATCTTTCTTGTTTTTGATTTATACAAAAGGGAGAAAAATATTGTTCATGCCCTTTATTGTTTGCATCCCTTTGTTGATGAGTTGACGAAAAGAGGGAGAGATATTTTGGAGTTTGATATATGCACGTTTGTTTATATGTTTGTTTTTATATGCATATGTGTTTTAATTTGTTATCCTTTACCATTGGTATCAAAAGTATCTTTTGTTGGTATCGGTATCAAGAGCATCTTTTATTGTTTTGTTGGTATCAAGAGTTTTTATTGGTATCAAGAGCAACATTGTTTTTAAGAACACGTTTAATTTAAAATAGTCTTTATTGGTATCAAAAGCAACATTTTTTTTAAGAACATGTTTATTTTAAAATTGGTATCAAAAGCATGTTTATTTCATTGGAATAAAAGATCATGTTTGATTAATTTCCTTATTTTATACATGTTTATGCATATCTATATTGAGCATTCATTGCATATCTTTATTGTTAATTTGCTATACAGGAGTTAAGGGGGAGCTTCTTTGAAGCTTAACTTTAATCCACGCATATATAACTCGATGAGTTTTGTCATCATCAAAAAAGGGGAAATTGTTGGCCCAGAGGCCCTTCACTCTAGTTTTGATGATGATTAAGTCATGTAGTTATAGTTTACTAATAATTTTGTGATATTTAGTTTCAGATATTTGATCAAGATATTAGTAAGTAATTAGCTTCAATAAAGGTATTTTGGAGCCTTCACATGGTGATTCAAGAGCTCAAGTGTCAAGTTCACATCTAGCACTCGGTTAGAGTCAAGCTCGGTAGATCACGTTTGGATCGATTCAACTTGGAGACGGCATTCTATAAGAAGACATCGGTTTGTTTTAGTATAGTTTTTGTTTAGATCTTGTGTAAAGATTGTTGGCCCAAAGGCCTTCCACCCTAGTTTTGATGATGATTAACTCATGTAGTTATGTTTACTAATAATCTTGTGTTGTTTAAGTTTCAGATCATTAGTAAGATTTTAGTTGGTGATTAGCTTCAACAAAGGAGTTTAGAAGCTTTTCATAGTGATTTCAGGGCCAAAGCTTCAAGATCACACCTTGCCTAGCCCATGGATGGAGTTTTGGATCGGGTCTACTTGAAGATGAAGATCGTCAAGAAGACTTAGGTATCCTAATTTAGTTTAGTGTGTTTTAGATCCATTTGTAAAGATAAGAATAGTTGATATGCTCAAGTGCACAAACACACACGTTTTCATGTTTTGGAATTGGTTTTCATGAATGATTGATCAAAACAAGTTTACATGGTTTTTATGTATATTAGATGTGTTCAATATACATGCATGCTTCATATCTTAAACAAACTTATTTTGACTATCCTATTCATGTTTTGGAAAAATCAAGTTTGATAAAAATACAAGTTTTGGTTTTTGGTAAAAATGATAAAACACAAAAATAGTTCATATTGATTGATATTTGAGCTAAACTTTTTATCACATGTTTATATATCAATGCAAAATGATAAAACTATTTTTGGGTATTTTTACAAGACTTAAAAGATTTTTAGAAAAATATTTTTAAACTGTTTTTCTGACCCAGTTTTCTGTTCCAGGCTTCAACCAGTTGACTAGTCTTCTGGCTCAGTCAACTTGGGATGAAGTCGGTCGACTAGGTCGGTCGACCGACGTGCACAGATCTGTGCACGTTTGGCAGACTTTGGACGGTCGACCCGACCGGGTTTGAGAGCAGTGCTCTCTATTTGTTTGGGTCGACCGTGCCGGTCGACCGTGTTTGCCCAACGGTCACATTTCTGACCGTTGGCGGTCGACCGGGCCGGTCGACCGGGCCGGTCGACCGGTAGCTTGTCAGGCTGCCATATCAGCCTAACGGCTAGTTTTCTGATGGGCCTATATAAACCCCAATTCTTTGGGATTTTGGCCAAGGTTTTTACAAGAGAAAAATTCTCAGTTTTCCTGAGTTTAAAACAAGTTTTTTAAAAGAATTTTTGGGCTTTAAACTTCCAATCTTTATTGTTTTAGGTTTTTGGAAAATCAAAGAAAACTAGGTTTTGGGATATTGATTTGGTCTTTTATTTCTATCATTTACAAGACATTTCCCAAGTAGTTTTTCTTTGTTGCTTGTTTCTAAAAACACCTTGATTCCACACTTGAGCTATCACCTATCCTATTCTATTAGGATCATTTGTTTGTGGGAAAAGAGATTGTTTTGAGGTTGTTGAGCCTCTAAGTTGTAAACCCTCCTTTATTTGTATATCCCTCTTTGGTAGAGGTTGATCGGAGTGGTATTGTGTTTGGATCCCTCTTCGGTAGAGGTGGTTGTGTTTGAGTTGTATTGGCTACGGGCCTTATCCCTCTTCGGTAGAGGTGGATTGTGGTTGTATTGCCTCGGTGGCATTGAGAGAGGAGTTCGATACTCCTATAGTGGATTGGAAATCCTACACGGTGGTGTAGGCGGGGATGTAGAGCTAGGGGCTCGAACCTCGAAACATATCCTTGTGTTTGCGTTTGATCCTATATCTCTCAACTCTCTCTCTCTTTATTTTATGCAAAGCATCATTCATTCATTCATATCTTATTGCTTGCATTTGTGCCTTGCATATATTCATATTGATATATCATCTTATATGCTTGGTTGTTTGTGTGTGCCTCACTTGTACTTAATCAACAAGAGCTTCACATAGCACCTCAACCCATTCAAGGGGAATCAAGAGGAGTTAGTCCAGAGCCCTTCACGGGGAATTCGGCTACACTTGTTGATTGTATTAAGTGTGTTGCAAAATTTGCATTAGCTTTCGCATTTAGCGCACTTAATTCACTAGATTAGCACTTACACCTATTCACCCCCCCTCTAGGTGTTTTTCAATTGGTATCAGAGCTAGTGCTCCTGATACTTAGGCTTAACATCCTAAGAGTGAGATCCATTTGTTTGATAATCTTCATTTACATTTGCACATTTGTTTGCTTGCACACATTTTAGTTTGCACTCATGGATAGCCCTCCTATGTTTGATATTTCTAGACTTGATATTTGGAAGGTTAAGATGAGTTGCTATTTGAAGACCCTAGGATTGCATGTTCACCTTGCCATTACCAAGGAATCATACCTTAGTAATAGCAAGCATATTAAGGCTAATGAAATTGCCCTAAAGGCACTTAGAGCATCACTTCACAAAGATTATTTACATGTGTTTGCTCATTATGATTCGGCTTTTGCAGTTTGGAGTATTTTGACTTCTCCCGAGCTACCAAAGATTATCGAAAAGAAGAGAAGTTCTAGAAGTGTTGAGTCCGAAGAACATTGCTTCATGGTCCAATGGAATGACTCCCTTGAGGTACACTCGGACACTCAACTAGATGCTAGTTCTAATTCATATTGCAATGATTACCTTGAAGCACAAGCTATGAATGAAGAACTTGCTAAAAATTGTGAAAGTTTGATTTCTAAATATAAAATTTTGAAAAAGGAGAATCTTGTTTTAAAAGAAGAAAATAAAAATTTGTCTTCTAAAATTAAGATTGTTTTGCAAGAGAAGGAAGAGGTGTTTAGTGAATGTGACTCACTTAGATCTCAACTAGACCTTGCACTAAAAGAAAATAATGTTTTAAAATCTAAAAATGAAACACTTTTGAAGAAAAATGAAAATTTGTCTTCAAGAGTTGATTTTGTTTTAAAAGAGAATGTTGCTTTGAAAAATAAAATTATTTCTATTTCAAATGATTTAAATGTTTGTTTAAAGAAAAATGATGTTTTGCAAAATAAGATTGATGCACATGTTTGCCATGCTAGGGTAGTATCAAACACTTCACCTATTGCATGCCACACTTGTTCTTCTAAGATTAATGATGATATTTCTTTGCTTAAGAAGAGTGTTGATTGTTTGGGCTCCACTTTGAGCCAATGTGTAGTGGGTCACACACGTTTGGAAACTTTGTTTCGAAAGAAACAAGTTCCATCTATTCATGCACACCCTACACGGCATACACATGCTCCTCACGGACACACTCCTCACATGTATGCTCATGTGTACACTTGTACATATTGTGGACGTAAGGGCCACCTTACTAAATTTTGTTATGATAGAATACATACTTCTAATTTAGCAAATAAATTTGTTTGGGTTAGAGAATGTACTAACCCCCATGGACCCAAAAGAGTATGGGTACCAAAGACCACCCCTAAGATTTTTGATGTAGGTGTGGGCTCTCACATGACGTGAGAGTGATGATACCTTGGAGTGGATGCGTTCCGAGCTTCATGGAAATCAATTGGATGCATCACTTTCAAGGGAAGGTTTGGTGGAGAGGACCACCATGTTTTGGAGACAAGGAAAGTTGCCTTATAGGTTTTGGTAACGATTCCTAACTCCTTATTTTGTTTACATGCTTTCATATTCATTGTTTATAGCATGTTTTATTGTTTAGTGAATAGTATGAAAATGTCATGCTTATTAGACTTGTGATATACATGTTTAGTTATTTTGAGACACCCATGTTTAATATGGATAAATTCTTTTGTGTTCTCACTTTTTGGTTGATATTGTGTATATCATAGTTCTAATAACTTGTGGATTTTCTTAATAATCATGTTTTTGTTTATCATGTTGATTTTTATCCCGTTTTATGCTTCATGTGTAGATTACATGTTTAGATGTTAGTTTTCATTAAGACTAGGTATATATTCGTGCATATAGTGGGCCATAAATAAATCTATATATGTTTGTGCTTGAATGTTTATTTGTTCCCATTAAATGTATTAGTATAGTCTAGTTTTGATGATCCATACATTTTAGACTTGTATTCATATTTTTGGATTTGTTTTATGATTGTGTGTTTCACTTCATGTATATGTTTGTATTGCCAAACTTTAAGATATACATGTATGCCCCTTGAGTCATTTGCCTTTCATGCAAATCTATATATGGACTCAATTGTGTTTAGGGATATGTATGTATACTTATTGTGTTGACAATTCATACATATACCTTGAAATGAAATTTGTTTTGATGAATATTTAGTTTTTCTTGATTTCGTATTTATTTGTTTAACTTCATGTATATATCCATTTTATCCAAATTATTATTATACATATACATCCTTTGAGCCACGTGCCCTCATGCATATATCCTTGTGGACTCGTTGTGTTTAGATATGTATGTATACTTTAATTTGTATAGGACATACATATACCTTGAAGATTAAATAAGTTTTAATGATTTTCATGTTTTCTTATTTTAAAGGAATATTGAGCTAAATTGTATATTTTCATGATCATGTTCTTCAAATTGTATTTATACACTCATATTTATATTTTGCTCATGTTTTGTTTTCATGAGTCATATTTATGCCTAATTGAATTAGAGTGTTGATTATCTTGTGGATTTCATGTTTTATGAAAAACTATTTTGTTTTATTCCTTACTTGAAGGATTTCGTACTAGTTAACAAGATTTCCCATTTAACTAGTTCGTAATTCTTCTTTTCGTAGAGTTTTTCAAACAAAGCTTATTTTCAAATCTATTTTTGAAAACCCCTACCCTTTATGGGAGGATGGATGGGAGATCATGTTCATGTATGTCTTATAATGAAAATCATTTAAAACTTGAACCTTGATTGGGAGGTATAGTAATATTATGTATACACTTGAACTTATTGTTATGTCAATTGGTATCATTGAACTCTTTCAATTGGTATCATTTTGATTTTTTTGTATGCTCATATGTTTATTGTGTATGTATACTTTCAATTGGTATCATCTATTAGTGATTGGTACTCATTCTATTTCATACACATATACTTGTTTTATTTGTGCTATTATATTTCTATATCTTAAGCATAAATTTTGTTTATGCTAGAGCTCGAGCTTCAACTTTATTTCAATTGATTTAGTTTTCAATTGGTATCTTATTACAAGCCTACGCATAGTTTTTGTTGGTATTTCATAAAGGGGAGAAAATTCGATTTTCATATTTCAATTGGTATTTGTATTTCCACTCCCTTGCTTTATGATAGAAAATAATAATGGTTAATTTCAATTGATATCAAGATGTTCATTTGAAAAATTTAAATTGGTATCTCAAATTTTTTTTTTAAAAAAAAATTTATATACAAAAGTTTTGATTTGTATTGATTATATGCAAGGAGAGCTTAACATCTCTTTCACATATAAATTCATGTTGAGTGTATCTTGTATTGAAGAGCTTAACATCTCTTCTTTATATGGTACACGTGTGTAGGGGGAGCTTCACATCTCATCTTATGCATTACATAATGTGTGTTATGTGAAGTAGGGCTTATGTAGCACCCCATTCCCGGGATACGTACCCAGATACGTGTCCCAACTTTTTCGATCATGTTATTATAATTTTCTTCTAATATTAGTTTTTAAGTTGTGATTTCTCATATTGTTAAGTATCAGATCTGGATTCTCAGATCTATTGTAAGCCCTGACCCGGACCGGGGAACCGATACCAGCCAAGAGCCCGATTTGACTTTCTGGTAGTCCGATTGGACCGTTTTCAGTTTCAGAGACTGTTTTCTAATATTTTAGATTTTTCATGATTTTCTGGAATTTTCTAAAATTTTTCTACAAAATCTCCAAAACCGGTGTCGGTCGGCATCGCTGACTGATTCCTGGATTTTTAGTTTTCAAATGGGATTGAATTTTCAAAAACGGCTTTCACAGTACATCTTAGAATATCATTTTCTAGCTAAAAACATTTTTTGGGATTTTTCAAAATTTATCAAAATTTCACCGATCCTGGTGTCGGCCGGTATCGCCGGAAGATTTCAGGATTTTTATTTTGAAAACTACACAATATTTTTCAAATCCGATTTCACCAAACATCTTAGAATAATATTTGCTATTTTTGAGAATTTTTCGGAAGGATTCTGAAACAGTCAAATTTTCGCCTTATTAAAATAATAATATTTATTACCGGTCTTAACTTTCCGTGCTTTTTCCTTCCCTACCCCACTACTTATACTTTCAGAAATTGTAATAAATAAAATACTTAATAATAAAAAAAATTTTAAACTATTTTATTTTATTTTATTAAATCCTTTTTTCCCTTTTTGACTTTTTCCTTTTCTTCTTTTTTTTTTCTCTTCTCCTTCACCCACTCCCATCTCCTCACCACCGAACACAGCAGGGCAAGGGAGAAGATCAGGGCATGGAATCAACAGTGATCAACCACTCCCATTTACTCATCTTTTTCTCTATTAAACCTTACCCATTTCTTACCTTCATTTCAAAATATCAAAAATCCAAAACAAAACCAAACTCCTCTTCATCTTCAACCTCCACTCACGCACCCAACCCACGCCCGCCGCTCCACCATCACCACCACCGCCTCCGGCGCCGCCCAAGCCGCCGCCACCGCACCCCCAACACCCCACAACCCTCCTCCACTTCCATCAACCCCAATTCAATCTCACCATCTCCAATTTAACCAAAAACCCATCATCTTCCATCTCCATTTCCTCCAAAATTCCTCCTCTCCACCACCAAATTCCTCCCCTCTAACTACTCCATCACCACCTCCTCCACCTCATCTATCTACCCACAACCACCAAACACCACCACCACCACAACCACCACCACCACCACCCATCACCTTCATAACAACAACAACAACAACAAACCCACCTCCTCCCTCCTCTCCGCCCGCGCGCGCCGCCACCCCTCCCCGCCGACGGCGCCGCCGCCGGCCTGCAGTCGCCGCCGCCGGCCTACAGCCGGCCGGCCACCCCCCACAACCCCCTCCTTCTTCATTTCTTCTCTTTTCTTTTCTTTCTTCTTTTCTTTCCTTTTTCTTTCATTTCATCCCTAAACTAAAACAAAAGAAATTCCTCTTTCCATAAATACCCCTCACCTTTCCCCTAAACTACAACCCTCTATTTACACCACCTACCCTCCTCATTTAAATCCTAAAGTTTTTCAAAATAACACCTCTTTTCCCTCCCTTTTTCCTACAAATTTCTCTCCTCTCTCTCTCTCTCTTTCTTCCCTCTAAATATATTTATATAAATATTTATAAGTATATATTTTAATATATATTGTGGGCTTGAGGATTTCTTGGACGGTTCGCTGATTCCTCAGATTTTAACCGGTATTTTACCCGGTTTCAGGCGAGTACAATTTCATTTTTGACATACCTCTATTTTATCATTATGCGAGTATTTTTAATACACTTAAAAATAAATGATCTTGCATTTTAAACCTAGAATTGATATATGGATATGTTAGCATGCTTAGCACCTGTTACCATAAATTTAATATATGATATCATGCTATGTAAATAAATATGTGATGTTGCACTCGGTATTTACCCGACCTTAGACATGTTATGCCTGATATGTGATTTAGGACACCGGCACTTGGCATTTACACCGGTACACGGTATTTACACCGACACTTGGCATGTTACACTAGGGATATGATTTTTGTCACCGGCACTTGGTATTTACACCGGCACACAATAATTGACACCGATATTGCCATGCTGTATTTGACACCGACATCTCTCATGCTATATTTGATACTGATGCTTGCCATGCTATATGCGATATGTGACACCTGGTATTGATACTTGCCATACTATATTTGACATGTGATACCCGACCCCGATACTTGTCTTGCTACACTTATCACTTGACATTGGACACCGATACTTGATATGTCGTACTTGACTCCTGCTCTTGAGATACGGTATATGCTATGCTTTCATGTGGCGCAAATGCTTAGACCTGACATTATGACTCTTGACCGGACATTACTACCCCTGATACATGTATGACATATTCATGATTATCACTGTTACGGGGACATGACATGACTATTATATTATTACCATATATTTGGTACTCCTGAACTCCTGTATTCCTGTATACTTGAACCCCTGAAATAGGGAGGCTCCTGACATTACTCTTGATACTATACTCCTGTTGACCCCGTAATAGGATAACCATGAATATAAATTATTGTGAATACTCTGTGGACAAATTATAATAAATAGACAACTTACACCGGGATGGGGGAAACTGATGATTACCGATATAGTCTCCATGTTTATGATGGTCTTATAGTGTCGCGCGGCCATATACTTGGATCGACCTGGAGGCCACCAGGCGTTTCCGTGGGGTGTACTGGCACCCCTACTCCCCTGCCTGCCGGTTGTACCATAAGCCCCTAGGCCTATTCCTGTGGGAGCGGTGACATCCTATTCCTGTTCGGGCGTACAATAAGTCCCGGTACCTAGCGGTACGTTCCGGCTCAGTACCGGATACTCCTGGACCGTTGTCCCGGGCATGTACGGGACCCATTCTAAGCATGGTTCGTCGATCTTCATCAGTTTCCAATAACTTACTCCTCGGTCTGTATGCTGAGGTATGTGGGATAGGACACATACCGATTTATACAAATCAGATGAGTCTTAATAATTAATAATAACCTGCTCCTGATATTTGACCAGCTATACTCTTGACCTATACTGCCTACCACTTATACTTGTGCTATCTCGTTAGATTATTTGATTGCTTCCATACTGTTACATTATTATATTATTGTGAAGGAAGAGATAGATTATATAAACTCAGATTACAGTGACGTGAGGTATAGGGTATATATATGAGGGTTTCCTTGTTTGGATTATTCCTTCGACGTACTAATCTCACTGATCGGTAATATGAGCTTATATAACTAATTTCCTGTAGTTACTTTACTCACTGTCTTATTTCATATTCTTACATACTTATATCCACGATACACATTTCCTGTACACATGTATCTGTTATGCACGCCACCTGGCTTTATTGTATGTACTCGCTGGGGTTGCTAACAACCCTGGATTCTCATGTCCAGATTTTAGAGTCTGGATCGTTGGTGGCTTGGCTGTAGCAGATCAGATCAGAGTGGCACAGCGGATCCTCCCGTGGTGGTCAGAGTGTAGCAGAAGCTTGGACGTCGTCATAGCTCTTCCTCCCAGCTTTCCTCCTGCTTGGCTCTTGAGGTCTCTCTTGCCGTATCGTGAGCATCTTTCAGTTTTATTGTATATATCCTTCCATTTATTGTACTTTTATATCTTCTAGTGATGTAATATTCATGTAATATTGTATCATTCTCTGTGATAACCATGTACTTGCGTTATTTTATGTTGGAATGTATATTACCACTGTGCTTCCGTCTCTGATTCTTGCATGTACTAATGCTTAGCGTATATACGTGAGGATATTTTCGACCTGCGTATATACGTCGCAGTGGCGTCTCCGTACCCGCCAGGATCGGGGCGCTACAGGATGGTATCAGAGCCTAGGTTCTGACATCCTCAGTACAACCAGTTGGTAGATTAATAATGTATTAATCTGCAGCTGGAAAGCATGAGTCTTGAATATACATTCCAATTGCAAGTACGATGTTATCTATTCCTTCCTTGCAATTCTTTCCTTGGATCCTGAGACCCTTCTATCTTTTTCTTTCAGCTTCTTCCTATCATCTCTTCAACCAACTCAGATATGGAAGGACGGAGGACCCGTAACGGTGCTGGCACTTCTCGCGACAGTTCTAATGGAGATGGCGACAATATGATGAGGGTACTGCATGGCATGATGGAGAGTCAGCATCAGCAGACAGAGCTTCTGCGGCAAGCATTATTGACATCACCTAGAGAGCAGAGGCCTGGTAATGTATCTGATTTCAGAAGACTGCAGCCGGCTACTTTTTCGGGTACAGAGAAGCCGTTGGATGCCGAGCAGTGGCTGATTGATACTACAGATCTTCTGAAGGCAGCCCGGATTCCTGATGAGAACCAGGTGGAAGTGGTTAAGATTCAGCTGAAGGATGTGGCCAGAACCTGGTGGTTGGCAGAAGAGGCAAGATTGGAGAGGCCTATTACTTGGGATCAGTTCTCGAAGAGTTTCTATGAGAGGTTCTTCCCTGCAACTGCTCAGAAAGAGATGGAGGAGCAGTTCATCAGGTTGCAGCAGTTGAACCGGTCTGTGGATGAGTACGCTGCTGAATTTCTAAGACTCAGTCGATTTGCCTCCTACATGGTGAGCGATGAGGAGAAGCGGGCTAGTAGATTCCAACAGGGGCTGAAGATGGACATCCAGATGTTCCTTATCCCTCAGCAGCTTAAGATGTACGCTCAGGTTCTCTCTATTGCCCGTGAGGTAGAACGGGGATTGGAGAAGAAGGAGAAGCACCAAATGCAGAACAAGCCAGTAAAGAGATCCTTTCAATTGATGGATGGAGAAGACCCGACCACACCCAGTGATGGCCCGATAGTCAAGCGACCTACCCGACCTCCCCCTCAGCAGGCGATATGCGGATATTGCCTAAAGCCCGGACACATCCAGAGTAATTGCCGAAGGGCGAACGGGCTGTGTTTGGCATGTGGATCTGGTGATCATTCCTTAGGTGTTTGTCCGTTCAAGAGGACGTGGAATGCTACCCCAGCACCTCTAGCACTTCCAGCACCACCGCCGGGAAGGAACCCGAGCCAGTTGGCAGGAGAGCTCCACTCCCTCCCCAGCAGCGAGGAGCAAGAGTTGGAGCTGATCGTGGGAGAAGACAGGCTTACCATTTGTCAGCAGGAGAAGCCGAGGCGTCAATTGCGGTAGCGGGAGGACAAGGAACTCAGTACCCGGATCAGGAGCCCTGATGATGTTTCTGTGACCGTTATTTTCCCAACCTTTTGTGTCCTGAGATTGTAATCTCCCTTATCTTGTTTAATATATTATATTATCATCGTTGACTGTAATCTCTTTCATGTTCATCTCCCTCCTTATAGAAATTTCGAGGACGAAATTTTTGTTAGGTGGGTAGATTGTAGCACCCCATTCCCGGGATACGTACCCAGATACGTGTCCCAACTTTTTCGATCATGTTATTATAATTTCTTCTAATATTAGTTTTTAAGTTGTGATTTCTCATATTGTTAAGTATCAGATCTGGATTCTCAGATCTATTGTAAGCCCTGACCCGGACCGGGGAACCGATACCAGCCAAGAGCCCGATTTGACTTTCTGGTAGTCCGATTGGACCGTTTTCAGTTTCAGAGACTGTTTTCTAATATTTAGATTTTTCATGATTTTCTGGAATTTTCTAAAATTTTTCTACAAAATCTCCAAAACCGGTATCGGTCGGCATCGCTGACTGATTCCTGAATTTTTAGTTTTCAAATGGGATTGAATTTTCAAAAACAGCTTTCACAGTACATCTTAGAATATCATTTTCTAGCTAAAAACATTTTTTGGGATTTTTCAAAATTTATCAAAATTTCACCGATCCTGGTGTCGGCCGGTATCGCCGGAAGATTTCAGGATTTTATTTTGAAAACTACACAATATTTTTCAAATCCGATTTCACCAAACATCTTAGAATAATATTTGCTATTTTGAGAATTTTTCGGAAGGATTCTGAAACAGTCAAATTTTCGCCTTATTAAAATAATAATATTTATTACCGGTCTTAACTTTCCGTGCTTTTCCTTCCCTACCCCACTACTTATACTTTCAGAAATTGTAATAAATAAAATACTTAATAATAAAAAAAATTTTAAACTATTTTATTTTATTTTATTAAATCCTTTTTTCCCTTTTTGACTTTTCCTTTTCTTCTTTTTTTTTTCTCTTCTCCTTCACCCACTCCCATCTCCTCACCACCGAACACAGCAGGGCAAGGGAGAAGATCAGGGCATGGAATCAACAGTGATCAACCACTCCCATTTACTCATCTTTTTCTCTATTAAACCTTACCCATTTCTTACCTTCATTTCAAAATATCAAAAATCCAAAACAAAACCAAACTCCTCTTCATCTTCAACCTCCACTCACGCACCCAACCCACGCCCGCCGCTCCACCATCACCACCACCGCCTCCGGCGCCGCCCAAGCCGCCGCCACCGCACCCCCAACACCCCACAACCCTCCTCCACTTCCATCAACCCCAATTCAATCTCACCATCTCCAATTAACCAAAAACCCATCATCTTCCATCTCCATTTCCTCCAAAATTCCTCCTCTCCACCACCAAATTCCTCCCTCTAACTACTCCATCACCACCTCCTCCACCTCATCTATCTACCCACAACCACCAAACACCACCACCACCACAACCACCACCACCACCACCCATCACCTTCATAACAACAACAACAACAACAACCCACCTCCTCCCTCCTCTCCGCCCGCGCGCGCCGCCACCCCTCCCCGCCGACGGCGCCGCCGCCGGCCTGCAGTCGCCGCCGCCGGCCTACAGCCGGCCGGCCACCCCCCACAAACCCCTCCTTCTTCATTTCTTCTCTTTTCTTTTCTTTCTTCTTTTCTTTCCTTTTTCTTTCATTTCATCCCTAAACTAAAACAAAAGAAATTCCTCTTTCCATAAATACCCCTCACCTTTCTCCTAAACTACAACCCTCTATTTACACCACCTACCCTCCTCATTTAAATCCTAAAGTTTTTCAAAATAACACCTCTTTTCCCTCCCTTTTCCTACAAATTTCTCTCCTCTCTCTCTCTCCTCTTTCTTCCCTCTAAATATATTTATATAAATATTTATAAGTATATATTTTAATATATATTGTGGGCTTGAGGATTTCTTGGACGGTTCGCTGATTCCTCAGATTTTAACCGGTATTTTACCCGGTTTCAGGCGAGTACAATTTCATTTTTGACATACCTCTATTTTATCATTATGCGAGTATTTTTAATACACTTAAAATAAATGATCTTGCATTTTAAACCTAGAATTGATATATGGATATGTTAGCATGCTTAGCACCTGTTACCATAAATTTAATATATGATATCATGCTATGTAAATAAATATGTGATGTTGCACTCGGTATTTACCCGACCTTAGACATGTTATGCCTGATATGTGATTTAGGACACCGGCACTTGGCATTTACACGGTACACGGTATTTACACCGACACTTGGCATGTTACACTAGGGATATGATTTTTGTCACCGGCACTTGGTATTTACACCGGCACACAATAATTGACACCGATATTGCCATGCTGTATTTGACACCGACATCTCTCATGCTATATTTGATACTGATGCTTGCCATGCTATATGCGATATGTGACACCTGGTATTGATACTTGCCATACTATATTTGACATGTGATACCCGACCCCGATACTTGTCTTGCTACACTTATCACTTGACATTGGACACCGATACTTGATATGTCGTACTTGACTCCTGCTCTTGAGATACGGTATATGCTATGCTTTCATGTGGCGCAAATGCTTAGACCTGACATTATGACTCTTGACCGGACATTACTACCCCTGATACATGTATGACATATTCATGATTATCACTGTTACGGGGACATGACATGACTATTATATTATTACCATATATTTGGTACTCCTGAACTCCTGTATTCCTGTATACTTGAACCCCTGAAATAGGGAGGCTCCTGACATTACTCTTGATACTATACTCCTGTTGACCCGTAATAGGATAACCATGAATATAAATTATTGTGAATACTCTGTGGACAAATTATAATAAATAGACAACTTACACCGGGATGGGGGAAACTGATGATTACCGATATAGTCTCCATGTTTATGATGGTCTTATAGTGTCGCGCGGCCATATACTTGGATCGACCTGGAGGCCACCAGGCGTTTCCGTGGGGTGTACTGGCACCCCTACTCCCCTGCCTGCCGGTTGTACCATAAGCCCCTAGGCCTATTCCTGTGGGAGCGGTGACATCCTATTCCTGTTCGGGCGTACAATAAGTCCCGGTACCTAGCGGTACGTTCCGGCTCAGTACCGGATACTCCTGGACCGTTGTCCCGGGCATGTACGGGACCCATTCTAAGCATGGTTCGTCGATCTTCATCAGTTTCCAATAACTTACTCCTCGGTCTGTATGCTGAGGTATGTGGGATAGGACACATACCGATTTATACAAATCAGATGAGTCTTAATAATTAATAATAACCTGCTCCTGATATTTGACCAGCTATACTCTTGACCTATACTGCCTACCACTTATACTTGTGCTATCTCGTTAGATTATTTGATTGCTTCCATACTGTTACATTATTATATTATTGTGAAGGAAGAGATAGATTATATAAACTCAGATTACAGTGACGTGAGGTATAGGGTATATATATGAGGGTTTCCTTGTTTGGATTATTCCTTCGACGTACTAATCTCACTGATCGGTAATATGAGCTTATATAACTAATTCCTGTAGTTACTTTACTCACTGTCTTATTTCATATTCTTACATACTTATATCCACGATACACATTTCCTGTACACATGTATCTGTTATGCACGCCACCTGGCTTTATTGTATGTACTCGCTGGGGTTGCTAACAACCCTGGATTCTCATGTCCAGATTTTAGAGTCTGGATCGTTGGTGGCTTGGCTGTAGCAGATCAGATCAGAGTGGCACAGCGGATCCTCCCGTGGTGGTCAGAGTTATAGCAGAAGCTTGGACGTCGTCATAGCTCTTCCTCCCAGCTTTCCTCCTGCTTGGCTCTTGAGGTCTCTCTTGCCGTATCGTGAGCATCTTTCAGTTTTATTGTATATATCCTTCCATTTATTGTACTTTTATATCTTCTAGTGATGTAATATTCATGTAATATTGTATCATTCTCTGTGATAACCATGTACTTGCGTTATTTATGTTGGAATGTATATTACCACTGTGCTTCCGTCTCTGATTCTTGCATGTACTAATGCTTAGCGTATATACGTGAGGATATTTTCGACCTGCGTATATACGTCGCAGTGGCGTCTCCGTACCCGCCAGGATCGGGGCGCTACAGCTTAACATCCCTCTTTCATGTAATGCATATGTGTAGGGAAGCTAACTTAGCGTCTTCCTCTTCATGAATGTATATAGTATATAACAATTATTGATCTTTGTTTATTTTCAATTGGTATCAAGATGCTTCATTGACATATTTTCAATTGATATCCAAATTGATTGTAACCCCTTATTGACCTTGTTTTGTTTTTAGACAAAAAGGGGGAGAACATTGTTTTATTGTTTTGATTGACAAAAAGAGGGAGAAAGATTTTTACCCCTCATTTTATTGTTTTGATTGTTTACCCCTTTGTTGATGATTGACAAAAAGGGGGGAGAATAATTTGTGTTTTATATGCATACTTGTTTTTGCATATATTAAGTTTAATTGGTACCTAGAGCATCTAGTGTGTTTGTTAATGCTTTATTAATTTAATTGGCATCTAGAGCTTCTAGAACATGTTTATGTGTTTTATGCATGTTGATGCATACATGTTTATGTACATTCATTGCATATCTTTTATTTATTTGTTTATGCATGAGTTAAGGGGGAGCTTCTTTGAAGCTTAACTTTAATCCATGCATATATAACTCCATGAGTTTTGTCATCATCAAAAAGGGGGAGATTGTTGGCCCAAAGGCCTTCCACCCTAGTTTTGATGATGATTAACTCATGTAGTTATGTTTACTAATAATCTTGTGTTGTTTAAGTTTCAGATCATTAGCAAGATATTAGTTGGTGATTAGATTCAACAAAGGAGTTTAGAAGCTTTTCATAGTGATTCTAGGGCCAAAGCTTCAAGATCACACCTTGCCTAGCCCATGGATGGAGTTTTGGATCGGGTCTACTTGAAGATGAAGATCGTCAAGAAGACTTAGGTATCCTAGTTTAGTTTAGTGTGTTTTAGATCCATTTGTAAAGATAAGAATAGTTGATATGCTCAAGTGCACAAACACACACGTTTTCATGTTTTGGAATTGGTTTTCATGAATGATTGATCAAAACAAGTTTACATGGTTTTTATGTATATTAGATGT
The DNA here is from genome assembly GCA_038442645.1 of Agave tequilana. Lineage (NCBI taxonomy): Eukaryota > Viridiplantae > Streptophyta > Magnoliopsida > Asparagales > Asparagaceae > Agave > Agave tequilana. Next base: position 32,078 of record JAVJIF010014379.1, on the reverse strand, counting down.
GTTCAATATACATGCATGCTTCATATCTTAAACAAACTTATTTTGACTATCCTATTCATGTTTTGAAAAAATCAAGTTTGATAAAAATACAAGTTTTGATTTTGGTAAAAATGATAAAACACAAAAATAGTTCATATTGATTGATATTTGAGCTAAACTTTTTATCACATGTTTATATATCAATACAAAATGATAAAACTATTTTGGGTATTTTTACAAGACTTAAAAGATTTTTAGAAAAATATTTTTAAACTGTTTTTCTGACCCAGTTTTCTGTTCCAGGCTTCAACCAGTCGACTAGTCTTCTGACTCAGTCGACTTGGGATGAAGTCGGTCGACCGGGCCGGTCGACCGACGTGCACAGATCTTTGCACGTTTGGCAGACTTTAGACGGTCGACCCGGGCGGTCGACCGGGTCTGAGAGCAATGCTCTCTGTTTGTTTGGGTCGACCGTGCCGGTCGACCGTGTTTGCCCAACGGTCACATTTCTGACCGTTGGCGGTCGACCAGGCCGGTCGACCGGTAGCCTGTCAGGCTGCCACATCAGCCTAACGGCTAGTTTTCTGATGGGCCTATATAAACCCCAATTCTTTGGGATTTTGGCCAAGGTTTTTACAAGAGAAAAATTCCCAGTTTTCCTGAGTTTAAAACAAGTTTTTCAAAAGAGTTTTTGGGCTTTAAACTTCCAATATTTATTGTTTTGGGTTTTTGGAAAATCAAAGAAAACTAGGTTTTTGGGATATTGATTTGGTCTTTTATTTCTATCATTTACAAGACATTTCCTAAGTAGTTTTCTTTGTTACTTGTTTCCAAAAACACCTTGATTCCACACTTGAGCTATCACCTATCCTATTCTATTAGGATCATTAATTTGTTGGAAAAGAGATTGTTTTGAGGTTGTTGAGCCTCTAAGTTGTAAACCCTCCTTTATTTGTGTATCCCTCTATGGTAGAGGTTGATCGGAGTAGTATTGTGTTTGGATCCCTCTTCAGTAGAGGTGATTGTGTTTGAGTTGTATTGGCTACGGGCTTTATCCCTCTTCGGTAGAGGTGGATTGTGGTTGTATTGCCTCGGTGGCATTGAGAGAGGAGTTCGGTACTCCTATAGTGGATTGGAAATCCTACACGGTGGTGTAGGCGGGGATGTAGAGCTAGGGGCTCGAACCTCAAAACATATACTTGTGTTTGCGTTTGATCCTATATCTCTCAACTCTCTCTCTTTATTTTGTTCAAAGTATCATTCATTCATTCATATCTTATTGCTTGCATTTGTGCCTTGCATATATTCATTTGATATATCATCTTATATGCTTGGTTGTTTGTGTGTGCCTCACTTGTACTTAATCAACAAGAGCTTCACATAGCACCTCAACCCATTCAAGGGGAATCAAGAGGAGTTAGTCCAGAGCCCTTCACGGGGAATTCGGCTACACTTGTTGATTGTATTAAGTGTGTTGCAAAATTTGCATTAGCTTCCGCATTTAGCGCACTTAATTCACTAGATTAGCACTTACACCTATTCACCCCCCCTCTAGGTGTTTTTCAAAGATTAGATAGTATGATGTGCTCAAGTTCACTATACACACTCACTTGTTTTAAGTTTATTGGTTTTTAGTTTTCAGTTTAACCAAATTTGGATTTCATGTTAAAAATATAGATATACTATATTTCATGTATATTAGATTTTATCCATATACAACATGCTTCAAAGTTGTTTAAATATCATGTTTTTGTATTTGCATGAGTTTTGGAGAAAACGGTTTTCCATTTCAAAAATTCTAGTTTTGAAAAATACAGTTTTTGGTTTAAGGTAAATTTTCAATCTCATAAAAATGGTTCAAATTTTTGAAATATGTGTTGATTTTTTATCACGTATATTTGTATTTCAAATATCTAATAAGAGCTGATTTTTGTGGAATTTATGTGATTTTATGAGATTTTATTAAAGATAAAAACTCAAGTTTTTAAATCTTAAAAGACTGTACTGGCTGTCTGCCGGTCGACCAGAGCGGTCGACCGTAGCAGAAGTCGGTCGACAGGTGCGGTCGACCGACGTGCACAAGCGTGCACGCCAGCTTGAGCTGGTGGGCCGGTCAATCGGGTCGGTCGACCGTCCAGAGAGCTCTGCTCTCTGGAAATGGCCCCGGTCGACCGGGTCGGTCAACTGGCAGAGAGCTCTGCTCTCTGTATCCAGTCTCAGTCGACCGAGTCGGTCGACTGTTGGGCTCAATGGTCAAAAATATGACCATTGACCGGTCGACCGCCGGTCGACCGGAAGGGCATTTCAGCCCTTTCCAGCAGCCAACAGGCAGAATTTGTAGGGGGTATAAATACCCCCATTTGAGTTTGTTTTCAACAAGATTTTTAAGAGCAAAATTCTCATTCTTTCTAGTGTTTTATTACAAGTTTTCAAAAGAGTTTTTAGAGCCAGAAGATTTTATCTTTATTTGTTTTAAAGGGTTGGAAAAATCAAGAAAAAGGAGAAGTCTTTAGGATTGTTTTTTATCTTCATTTTATGTCTATTCTAGAAGTTTTCTCAAGAGTTTTTTTTGTGTTTTTTTATTTCCAAACTCTTTATATTCTCACACTTGAGCTATCTATCTATCCTATCTATTAGGATTATTATTTTGTGGGAAAATTAGTTTGTGGTTGTTAATACCACCAAGTTGTAAACCTTCCATTCATTGTGATATCCCTCTAGTGAGAGGTGATTGTGTTGATATTCCTCTAGTGAGAGGTGATTGTGGAAGTGATATTTGTATCCCCCTAGTGAGAGGTGGAGATTGTGTTGGAATCCCTCAAGTGTGAGGTAATTGTGTTTGAGTGGCTTTGAGCCCTATCCCTCTAGTGAGAGGTTGATCATTGTTTGGCTAAGTGCCTATCCCTCTAAGTGTAGAGGTGATTTGTTTTGTGCCTTGCCTCTAGTGAGAGGTTGTAATTGTTGGATAGAGGAGTTGTGTACTCTCAAATTATATTTGCCCCAAATTCTCAGTGGAGGTTTCCTATGTGGAGGAGTTAGTGAAAATCCTTCTGTGTAAAGACGAGGACGTAGAGCTGTGTGCTCGAACCTCGAAACATATCCGTGTGTTTGTGTTTGATCCACTTTCTCTAACTCTCTCTTACATTGTGCATTGCATCTTATTGTCATATCATATATACATGCTTGGTTTGATTGTGTTCCCATACTTGTGTTTAACCAAGAGAGCTTCATATAGCACCTCAACTCTTATTTAGAGGAATTTAGAGGAGATAGTCCAGAGCCCTTCATCGGGAAGTGTGTTGTATTTAATTTTAATTTCGCATTATTTGTCATTAGATTAGCCTTACTTATTCACCCCCTCTAGGTGTACTTTCAAAAGATTCTGTATTTATCTAGTTTGTTTTATCTAACTTCATTTGTTTTCGTATTGCTTTGAAGAATTAGTTGAGAAGATGACTGGAGAAAGTACATCGGTGCGATCCATAAATCCACATCCAAGGATTGATGTGGTGAAGTTTAACGGCACGAACAGCTTTCGTATGTGGAGGTGTGAGGTTATGGATGCGCTGATGGTATTAAACCTCGAAGACACTCTACGGTTGGAGAAGAAGCGCGCATCAACGACGGAAGAAGATTGGGACAAGATGAACCGCTCGGCGTGTGGCTTGATTAGGTCTTGTTTGACACGACACATCAAGTATCAAGTGTTGCATGAGACATCTGCAAGGCAGCTGTGGGAGATCCTGGAGAAGAAGTATCTGACGAAAAGTATAGAATCATGATTGCAGTTGAAGAGTAAGCTTTATAATTTTCAGATGTAAAGAGAATGCTCCGTTAATGAACACTTGAATCACTACACGAAGCTTCTTACAGATCTAGTTAATGTGGATATGGAGACCAGTGAAGAGGATAAGACGGTAATTCTTTTGAACTCTCTTTCTAGAGAAGAGTATGAGACCTTTACTCTTACATTGCTCAATGAAAGAAAATTCCTTAACTACAGTGAGGTGTCTGTTACTCTTATGAGTTATGAAGCAAGGAGACAGGATAGATTGTCTTCTTCAGAAAGCACAACAGCAGGGGCATTGACGGTAAGAGGCAGAAGTTCTAATAGGAAGGGAAAAGATGATTATGAAAGATCGAAGTCTAGATCAGGATTCAGAGATCTGAAGAGGAATCAGTGCGCCTTGTGCAAGAAACTAGGGAACTGAAAAGTTGATTACCCGAAGGCCAAAGGTAAGAAGATGGAGTCAAACACCAAGGCGAATCTCAAACAGGCAGATGGATCGGATGAATACTTATCGGTATTCTCTCTCTCTCTGTTACTACTCCTACTGTTGATTACTCAGATAAGGCTGAGTGGATCTTGGATACCGGAGCCACCTATCATGTGTGCCCGAACATGGCCTGGTTTTCTAGTTTTGAAAAGCTAGATAGATGTTATACAGTCATGGGTGATGATCATCCATGTAATATAGAAGGGATGGGTACAGTCCATGTCAAGATGGAAGATGGGATAGTACGAGAACTGAAGGAGGTGAGGTATGTACCTTAACTCAAAAAGAATCTTATCTCTATTGGCGCTTTGGAAGCATTGGGTCTTGTGATATCTATACGAGATGGTGTCCTCAAGATGATCAAAGACTCGATGGTGATGATGAAGGGTGTCTGTCGGGACAATCTCTACTACTTGAAGGGTAGTACGGTTACAGGTCAGGTGGAGACTTCTAGTTCTTCAGATGATGGTTGCACGAAGGTCTGGCAGGTGAAGGTCGGATATGGAGGTGAAAAGTCTTTGTGAGCTCCTGCAAAGAAAGGATCATTGGAAGGTGCTGCTACCTGCAACTTGGAAGGTGAACACAGCATTCTGAACAAGAAGAAGGTGAAATTCAACTCCAGTACTCACCGCTCATAAGATCTTCTTGATTGTGTTCACGTAAGCGTTTGGGGACCGGCTAAGACTGCATCACTTGGAGGCCACAGGTACTTTGTCTCTTTTATTGATAGTTTATCTAGGCATTGTTGGATATATCCCTTGAGACAAAGGTGTGAAGCTCTAGATATGTTAGTAAAGTAGAGAGGAAGAATGGAGAAGCAGATAGGTAGGAAGATCAAGGAGCTACAGATTGGCAATGTTGGAAGAGACATGAACCAATTCTTACGATTTAGTCAAAACACCGGTATTGGTACTCACTTCACAGAAAGTATAAATGGGTTGGCTAAAAAAGTAAACCGTTCCTTGCTGGAGAAGGTTCGGTGGTTGTTGTCTAATGCAGGATTAGACAAATCATTTGGGCTGAGGCGATTGTGTATGCTAGCCATCTTATAAATGGATCGACTGCAATAGGAGGTAAAACTCCATTGAAAATTTGGTCTGGGAAAGCTGCTCAAGATCATGGTTTGCTGTGAAAATTTGAAAGTTCGACCTACTTTAGTGCCAAGGATGGCAAGGTGAATCTGCGAGCAAAAAGGTTTGTGTTTTTGGGTGTCAAAAGGAATATGAAAGGCTACAGGTTTTGGTTCCGAAAACAAGAAGATCGTGTTGAGTAGGCATGTCACATTTGATGAGACTTCAGTGTTGAAGTCTATCGTCTCTCAGCAGGTGGAGCGGACGGAGACCAAGAAAGTATCGCAGCAGGTGGAGGTTGATGCTACTCCACCATCTCCAGTTGGTTTGGTATCAGTGAAGACTTCACTGGATGTGACACCGGGTGGAGATCATGTAGTCAGGGTTGATACTGAACAGGTTGAAGACGTTGATGAGAATGTCGATTGTTTGTAGCCATTGGAACCAAGCTAAAATGACGCTCGTGGGTAAAGAAGCATGAATCTCAAGCTTATAATCGCGACAAGCTAAAGTTAAAGGCCGTTGTTCTCCATGATGATCATGAGGAGGTTCATATGACTTTGCCGATAGGTTCCTTGCTGGAAATCCACGTACAAGTGCTTGAGCCTGATGGAGCTCATTTGAATGAACTACGGTTTACTTGATCCTTTGGGCAAGGTACGTAGGCAGCCGTAATGGCGCAGCCAAATTTGGTGATGCAACTCGTAAGAAGCTGTTTGGGTTTTCGAGAAGCTGACTGGGACTTCACGTAGAGGTGGAGAGTTAGACTTCACGTAGAGGTGAAGCGTTGTGATCTCGATGAACGGTTGATCTTCTGATGAGAAGATGGTTGAGCTTGCATAGGAGGGGTGTGCATCCAGGTTGTCGAAGCCGATGATGGTGTTCGGTGTGCTCTACTCGGACTTGCTTGGACCGTCAGCTGAAGACATGTAGACTAGATAGAGCTAGTCAGTTGGATAGTTAGTGTTGGCTCATGATGAGTCTTCGTGAGGTCATGTAATTGCTGAGTTGGAGACACGTTCGGTGATCGGTATGTATGAAAGTTCTCCTAAGGTGAAGTGTAGGGAAGGCATGTGTGGTGCATTCCAGTTGGATAGCTGAGCTACAGATTTCAAGCCGAGATCGTGTGTCGATTTCGCCGAGATCGTGTGTCGATTTCGTCCGAAGCACGCAAGCCAAGATTGTGTGTCGATTTCGCCGGGATCGTGCGTCGATTTCGTCAGGTGATAGACTGGAGTTCGTTGGAGATCGTCTCAGATTTGAAAAATCTTCACCGAGGTGGAGAATCGTCGAAGAGAGGAGATAGAAGAGTAGAAGAAGTTAGCATAGAGATCGTAAATCAAGAAGCGAGAAACGGCGCATTAGAGCAGGGCAGATTTGTGCTCCCGGTCGGCCGCCCGGTCGGCCGGTGGAGAAAGCCGGTCGGCCGTTCGGTCGATCGGCGTGCATGACGTGCACAAGGTTAGCCCGGTCGACCGTGGCAGAGAGCGGTCGACCGCCCGGTCGACCGACTGACAAGGCCTTAGTCTCGGTTGGGCGCGGTCGGCCCGACCGGCCGGTCGACTGACAGGCGCGTTTTGACCTTTCTTTTGAGATTCGGATTCCTTTTCTGGATGGGATCGAATCCAATCTGGGTTTCCTTAAATCCAGGGAATTTGTGGCTATAAATAGGGGTTAGAGCCCTCATGTATGGAATCCCGAAGAATTCCCTTAAGTTCCCCTCTGGTATTAGTTTGTATTGATTTTTGAATCAATAAAATCTCTCTCCCTTACCTCGAGGACGTAGGCACGTTGCCGAATCTCGTTAAATATTGTGTTGATTGCTTTTCTCTATTGTTTTCTGTTCTTGTCGTGTTGGGTACGTTTCCGGCGGCATTAAGTCTCCGCCAGGTGGGCAGATTCCTCAGAGAGGTTGTTGTCCCCGCGCACAACAAGTGGTTCTCTTCTTGTTAGAGAGCAAACCCAACTTGTGAAAAGTTATTGATTGAAAATACAACCACTTGAAAAGTGGGTTAATGCAAGGTCTATACTTCTACCCATAAAAAACAATTTTAAAGGTCTAAATTTCTACTCCGAAAAAAAGTCGATGTGAAGGTGTATGCTTCTACTCGAAAAAGAAGAACCCAATAGAAGATTTGTTTGAAATCATAAAAAAGATGCCTATAAACAATGGAGTAGGCAGTTGGAGACCGAACCACTTTACATCTCGTGTCGACTCTCCATTCTCTCTCTTACTCTCCCTCTCTCGATTACTTACTTATTTGCTATTATATAGTTACTGTTTCATTTATTTTATAATAATATTGTATCATCCAATTAAAATTGAGTAATAGTTATTTAAATTAATTGAAAATCCCATTCACCTTCCTCTAGAATTATCACATCGTTTTCACATCTCTCTTTTTTGAAGAGAACACCTAGGAAACAACCTCGTACCGGAAAGGGAGAAAGAAAGATCCCATAAAGAGAAAAATAACTTCTCGGATCCCTCTATCGACATCATTTTTTTCCCCTTTCTTTGAGAGAGATATTTCCATTCAATAATCTAATGAAAGCTCCCATCAACTTATTGGGAAGAAATGAAGATAAATATGCTGGATAACTCTAGGCTTCTAAGCTTAAATAAATAGCTGTTGAAAAATTTGTACATGGAAACCAGCATTGAAGATGAAGTGATTGCCTCAGCATGGCTTAATGTTTCAAACATATTTGTTGACAGGAAAGAAACAACATCCAACGGGCAATTTTCTCAACTTGGATTAATACTAGAAAGAATTCCAGTTAAGAAAATTCCCTAATAATATGAATAGCTTTCATTATCTGATCACCCTTTTCCAATCTACAGCATTTTAAATAAAAAGAAAAAGAACAAAAAAGAATGTTGAATATTTATAAAAGGCTTGCAGGATTCAAGCATTGGAAATGGCCTTGAACCACTCTGTTGATTATATAACAAAACATCATAAACACCGAAAGGGAACTTTCGAATAGTAACAAGTAACCTTTGGGGTCGATGTTGAGCATTGTTGCACCCCATCAGATAAAAAAGAGATTTTCAAAAGGAACACGGATTCTAAACAAGAAAATAGAACACTATAACTTGCTAGTAAATGATTCCCATAGTCCAGTTATAGTCTCCTTCGAAAAATTTTCTTTAGGGAGATTAGTATACAAGCTTTTATTTTTTTCATCATAATGGTTAATTTGACAAACAATGACAAATATATACAACCATTTTTTTTCATTTAGGATGATATTTGTCACCTAATAATTGAACATATCTTAAGCTATGGAATACAAGAGAAGAACAAGTCATCAACAGTGTATTTTCTACAATTTAAAATTTTTAAGATACATACTAGGCCCTATATATCATCTCATATTTCCTACCACGTTGGATCTTTAATAAGTCGGCTCTGCCTTGCTTGAGGAGGAAGTTATCGTCTTAACTCATCCAAATATTCAGTATATGATAATGGTGTCACTCCTCACTTAATTGAGGAAAGGTACATGAAAGCAACTTCGTCAAATAATTGGCCCAATCAGCACATAAGTTACAAATCAATGGCTTTCCTCATACGGTATAATAAACTTCAACTCTCATTAACATAATCAGGACTCAAGGCACAAGAGGCATCATGAAAAGATGCATATAACATAATCTACAGTTTCTTTGAGGAAGAATCTTTCCTAGAAATCCAATTAACAAACTAAAAGGTCAATGATCAGCAGCACTAAGGAATCAACAAAAAGGATGAGAGTTGAGCAACAAAAGTTGAGGCTAAAAGGTTACTAGATCGATAATCGACAAACTAAAAGCGAAGGAACCAACGTTTTGCATTATTTGTACATGATCAAGACAGCTCGGACAACAATGTATGCAGTTTGTTAATTATACCGTATTATAGGCTAATAATCCTGCTAATGTTTCAGGCATATCTCTGTGTGGATAGTAGTCAACGACTACAGGGTGGATGAAGATACCTACTGACCAACACTGAGCAATATCTCAATGTTAGTTTAGATCAAGTTGCGGTGATAATTTAGTCTAGTATACTCACAAGTTGCAATTCATTGTTTTTATTAGAAATGCACGTAAAAATAAAATATAAAATTGAGTATGTCCGTACTACAATCAACATCTTTATCAGGATAATTCAGATAATATAATGCAGTTTATGTTGAGAGTTGTTGCATCAAGTGGAACTGCTACATCCATATCTGAATAGGTTATTATGAAATTATATTGGCTACTTATATGGCGTATTTGCAAGTTGCAGCTTTTGTTGCAATAAAACTGGCCATGAATGGAGAAATCTGACCTATCTAGACAAGGGGGAAGATGGACTTGATTACTATCCATGACACACAAAATTTTAATCAAAGTTGCAGTTTTTTATTATAATTTGTGCTTAAGTGATTCTCATCTTGTTAGAGAACAAACGCAACTTGTGAAAACTTATTGTGTGAAAATCCAACCACTTGACAAGTGGAATGGTGCAAGATATTCTACCCTCAAAGAAAACAATTGTAAATATCTAGACTTCTACTAAGAAAAGAAGCCAGTGTGAAGGTATATGCTTCTACCTGGAAAGGAAATAACAAATAGAAGATTAGTTTGAAATCCTAGAGAAAAGGTCTTTAAGTAATGCAGTAGATCGGTTGATGGCCAAACCACTATAAAATACGTGTCGACTCTTTATTGCTGTCTTACTCTTCCTCTCTGTATTACTTACTTATTTGCTATTATATAGTTATTGTTTCATTTAATGTTATAGCAATATTGTTTCATATAATCAAAAGTGGTAATAATTTTTTAAATTATATGAAAACCCTGTTAACCTCAATGATAGGTTGCCACATTATTTTTCAACTGGTATTAGAGCATTGGCTACTTAATTTATAGGAGTAACATTCTAGAGTGATCCATGGCAACTTATAAGAGTGATGAGCTCCCGGAGAGACGCTCAAATAATAGACTACTCTTGTTCAATGGAATAAATTATATTTATTGAAAGGTTTGTATGAGAATACATATTCAATCGATTGATTGGAGAATATGGAGAATGATTGAAAAAGGATATGAGGCCCTAACCAAACAGGTTGATGGTGCCAAGAAAGTCAAACCAATTTTCCAATGGAATGAGAAGGAATTAGAGTTAGTCAATCTTAATTGTAAAGCTCTTGGCACTAATAAATAGTTTGACCCAAATCAAGTTCTACAAAATTATAAACTTAACTTGTGCTAAAGAATTGTGGGACTATCTTGAAGTTACTCATGAGGGTACAAGTCAAGTGAAGAAAAGTAAAATAAACATGCTTATTAAAGATTTTGAAATATTTTCTATGAAATCTAGTGAGGCAACGATGAATTTTCAATAGGTTTAAGAGAATCACAAATTAGCTTCAAGTTGGAAAGGACGTGACAGATGCTGAAATGAACAATAAGGTCTTAAGGTCGCACCCAAAGAAATGAAATATAATCATATATTCTTTTGAGATGGTGCATGATATCAACACTGTAAAATTCCAAGAGCTTATGAAAATTTTGAAGAATGCAGAAATCAACCTAAAACCTCAGTAGCAAAATGAGTAGAATTAAGCCACTAATGCAAGAAGATATGGATTAGTTCTCAAAACACTCGTGATGAATCCTCATCCTAAGAGAGTGACCGGCAAGCGAACAACGCCCGCTAGATACGTTATTAAACGAACCCTGAAAAGAACTTTTAGGGAAAGTACTCAAATCCATGAGAACCGCACTTAAATTCACGAGCAGTGGATAAACAACTCAAATCCATGAGCAATTTAAGAGGGAAATACTCAACAGTATTGATCAAAGTTGAATAAAAGTCGAATATAAAAACAAAGGATATAATAGCCTTTTACAGGGTTAAAGAGTAGTATTCTACTCTAGCTAAAAAACTAAAAATATAAAAAATGAAATAATTTGGAATCCTATTAGACCTGAAAATCCTAAACAGAATCTGAAAATAATCAGTTGCAATATTAGTCGACTAATAGATTTGATTAGTCGACTAATGAGAGAATTAGTCAACTAATTGATTCATTAGTCGACTAATGAGATGGCCAAAAAAATATCTAACTCTTTGTTGACCAATATTAGTCGACTACAGGTTCAAAATTAGTCGACTACAGAGAGTGTTAGTCGACTACTGAAATGTGTTAGTCGACTACCTGAAGTTCCCCAACTCTCTGTATGCAGGGATTAGTCAACTAATATGTAAGATAAGTCGACTAAGCTGAATATGAAACTCTCTGTTGGGTAGACAAGTAGACTAATCTGAAGGACTAATTGACTAGTCTGATTTTTTCTGCTGCCTTGACTTGGATATGCCTTGATTTACTGACAGTGGACGTTGTGTGCTTCGCTTCCTACATCGTCCTTCTCTCTTAAAAGAACTCATTCAATCAAAAAAACTCATCTTTGAGCATGTAGTATGAACGATGCCAACTTTATTAAACTCGACTTAATGGAATGTAATATCTCTATTTTATAATACAAGTTTTAATAGTAAATAATACTATTTTGATATGTATTAATTATTGTAGGTTATCTAATGTGAGTTATTATTATTAATTATTATTAATTACTATTATTATTACCAATTATTATGATTGTTCTTAAATTGTAATTGTTATTAATTATCTTGTATTTGGATTGATATAATTTTCCCTTTTCTCTTTTTCTTTTCTTCATTTTCTTTTCCCAAGCCTGAAACCCAAGCCCAACACTCCCCCTTTCATATTTCCTTTTCCTCTCTCCCCTTTTTTATTGATATTTTTCCCATGCCCAACCTGAGCCATTGCCTAACCAACTCCCTTTATATATATATATATATATATATATATATATATATATATATATATATATATATATATATATATATAGATATATACACATATATATATACACATACATACATACATGCATGCATACATACATGTATGTATGTATGTATATTTGTGTGTGTGTGTGTACATACATATGTGTGTGTGTGTAAGGTGGGGAGAGAGATAGACTTGTGTCATTTAGAAAGGATTCAAGCCCGAATTCTTCCCACTCAAATATAACCTTACGACATTTGAATACAAGATCTATTCCGTTAAAGTTGATTCATATTATTTCAAGATTTATAAAGCAAAAATCAAGTATTTTAAATATTTTTTGCCCATGCATCAAGTAGGAGAAAATCGGACAGCCTAAATAGTGAGTTGATTAGTTTAACGGTATAAAACATTAAAAACCTAACAAAAAATAGTTTGTAGGGGTTTAAATGTTTAGATCATGATCAAATGGTCAGATCGAGAATTTGTATGTCTAAAAATATACATCTAACCAACTTACTACTTTCAGCTGTGCATTTTGCGCCGCTTGATGGATGGGCAAAAACTATTCAAAATACTTGATTTTTTTATTTTTAGTTACTTTAAATAATATAGATCAACTTCAAAATAGTGGATCTTGTATTTGAATGTCGGATGTTGGTATTTAACTGGGAAGGATTCGGGCTTAAATCCTTCTGTATGACACAAGTCTATCTTATATATATATATATATATATATATATATATATATATATATATATATATATATATATATATATATATATATATATGGGTTACTGTACCTCAGGGGCGTTTCTCAGCCGGCGGTGACGTGGCTGAATATATGCCACATATCGGCCGCAGAGTGTAGGCGTCAAAAAAATCAAAAAAATCCGCCTAAACAATCGTGAAACAAATTGACAAAAATACCCCTTTTTTACTTCTAAACTAGCATAAACTCATCCACAAACAAAATTTACCTACAGAATTTTCAGCTGAATATATTTACAGTTATAAAATTCTTAATTCTACTACAGACGAAACATGATATCGTTCAGCACTCCGAAGACAGACGCTGTCTTTTTCACATGCCTTATGTAACATAATTCTTACCATTTTACAAAGTCTGCGATCATATTCGCAGTCATAGTATAATAAAACTTTCGAACATTGCGACCATCATCGCAGAATTAATACAATATAACTTTCAATTTTATATGACGACTGCGGCACTAGTCGCAGTCATAGTATAACAAAAACTTTTTTATATCACGTCTGCGACCTAGTCGCATTCCTTTTTTATATCACATCTGCGACCCTAGTCGCATTCCTTATTCCCATAAAAATAACAGACGAAACATGCTATCGTTCAGCAATGCGACCTCGTTCAGAACAGCGACCAAGGTCGCAATCTTTTTTTAGCACTGCGATCAAAGTCGCAATCTTTTTTCGCATGCCTTATGTAACAGATTTTTTATAAGTTTACAAAGTAGATTAGCACTGCGACCCTGAGATCAGTTCGCGTATATCACATCTTATAAAAATACTATATTAATTACACTGAATTAAATGAAGTAATTAATATTCTATCTACCGTGATACAACAACAGTCTCGAAAAAAGAGATGCACTAATATAAATCTCGATAAAGGAAAGATGAGCACCATACGTAATCTAAAGATATAGGGAAAACATTCTATAAAAAGTTAATTTGTACTTCACGTAGTAAAACTCTAGAAAAAAGGAACTCTTCGGATTCTCCCGCCATAATCTTCAATTAAATATTTAATTTTTTTTACCACTCTTCCCATACTCAACCGTCACCTATAACAATTATTATTACTATTCATATTCTTTCACATTCTTTACCTTTATATAGTGCTTGTAACTAATATATTATCTCATATCTAAAACTATATTTTTGCTCTTCCTTTTCAATTTGATTTCAAAAACTTCCAGAAAATAATTCATTCTTGAATCATGTCTTCCCCATCTTCTTCCTCTGAACACTCAGATTTCAACTTCAATCATTCCCCCACCGGTCCTCTTTCTTCAGGGTGTTCTAGTGAATCTGATACCAGTCTGGACTTCACTCCTTTTGACTATATCACTACATCAAATAATATTTTAACTGATCCTCCTCTTCATGAGGATGATGAAGTTTTCATGTGGGTTAGTGAGGAGGAAATTATTCCTCAGCCACTTGACAGAGACATGCTTGATGAAAGCGTGTCCTCTGATGCTGGGGCTCGCTTTCTCGACACATCGGAGGAAGAGCTTGATAGAGACGATCCATTCTAGGAGTTTATCGATGAACAAAAAAACCCTCAAAAACAGGAAGATGATGATGAAATAAGTGATGAACAGGAAGACGAGGAGAATGAAGACGACGAATCTGCTTATGATGGTGATGACGACGAATTAGGATTTCCTGATCTTCTGATATTCAACGTTATTTTGTTTTCTGTTGACAGCTTTTAATCTCTTTTTTTGTAAGGTCTCTTTCTGACCATATTATGTTATAAATAAAATTTACTTCTATATGTAAAAAAATCTTTCATATTTTTAAAATACATATAAAGTATGCCGTATAGTTATTATTTCTGCATCTTATCTGCGATAATGGTCGCAGTACTCATATAATAATTACATATGAAACTGCGACCATGGTCGCTGTCCAGTCATTAAACAGTTTGATCGTTTGCATTCAATAAAGTTATAAACAGCTGCCATGGTCGCAGTCCAAAATTAAACTATATAAACAGATAATACTGCGAACATGATCGCAATCCTCTCAAATCATATATTTCACTGTATATTTCTGTATATCACAAATTAGAAAACTGCGACTGCTGTTCTTAAACACTGCGACCATAGTCGCAGTCCTACTTCGCATGCAATAAGTAAAAAAAATTCGTAGTTTATAGGTGGCTGAGACAACAGTTACAGTGAAGAGCAAATATAAGTATCAGTCCTTAGTCACCGTTATTACATCTAACTTAGCAAAAAAAATCATCCAAAAAAAATGATGTCGTGAGTACTGCGACCATAGTCGCAGTCTTTGATCGCATGCTATATGTAAAAAACAATTTAATAGTTCATAGGCGGCTCAGACAACAGTCACTTGAAAAACAAATATATAAAATAATACGTAAACTGCGATTATACTATCAGTTATTAGTCACCGTTATTACATTTAACCAAGCAAAAAAAACGTCCACGACTTGCTCTCGTTAAGCACTGCGATCATAGTCGCAGTCCTTGTCCGAATTCAATTTGTAAAAAAAATAATAATTATACATTACATGCGAAAAAAGTAAACTGCGACTATATTAAAAATCAGTAAATTTCAAATCAGATAACAAAAAAATTAATAAAGAAGCATTCAAATTAGTTTCGTGATTTGATAAAAATTGGTGGCAGTTTAAAAAAAATAATAATTTATACATTACATGCGAAAAAAAAGTAAACTGCGACTATATTAAAATCAGTAAATTTCAAATCAGATAACAAAAAAATTAATAAAGAAGCATTCAAATTAGTTTCGTGATTTGATAAAAATTGGTGGCAGTTTGGCCGCAGTTATAAAAGATAATTGTGAAAATATTGACTAACGTCAGAAATATAAAAAAATAATAAACTATACAGATCCACTGTCTTTTACCGCAGGGTATTTAGTGATTTCAACTGTTTCAATAGGCGGGGCATCCTTTCTTGTGTGGCTAATAATGTGCCACATCACCGCAGGCTGAGAGGGTCTCTCAGCCGTCGGCTGATATACATTTTTCATATATATATATATATATATATATATATATATATATATATATATATATATATATATATATATATATATATATATATAATATATCCTTCCTCTATTTATCTTACCTCAACCCTAAATCTAACCCATGCCCATCGCCCCCCTCTCTCTTATCTCCATCTTCCTCCACCAATGGCAGCCTCTGACGAAGGAGCAGCTCCTCCGCCACACCCATAATGTAATCTGATTTAGTCTTGAAGTTGGTTAGTTTGTGATTGTAATTAAATGTGTGGACTTTACATGAAATATTTACTAGACTTGATTTTCCATATTTGGTGATAATTTAGATGAAAATTTAATTGGATATTGAAATTTGATTAAGTAAGAAGTGGCTTCATTAATAGAATTAAATCTTAGTAATCTAAATAATAATGCATTAGACAACTTACATCGAGATTGAAAAATTGATAGAGGAGATAATATCAATATTTTGGGTGAACTTAGGATACAGATTGGGCAGCCGAAGTACAAGTTCATTGCAGGATTTCAGGAGATAACTAACATCTTGTATTGTTCATATTGTTATTGTTATTGACTATCTAGTAGTACGACCTAGTTCAGCAGCAGCTGATTGGGTTATGGTTTAGAGTAAGTATGGAACCCACTTAAAACATAGACAATATCTCCATCAATCAATTTCAATAATATAGGACCCCAATTGACATGTGTAGTAGCGTAACATGGGATGCATTTATTGCATGTGATAATTGGTGTTCGCTAACATAACTAATAAAAGAATTTGACCTCACATATTACACTGTAAATTGACATGTATTCACTTGTTATATATATGCTATGATAGACACCTGACTATACATATGACTTTATCACTGAGTATCTTCATCATAGTTTATCATGTTTTGAGTGCTATTTTATTTATAATATATCGACTACTATCATATTATATTATTGTATATCACTTTCCTCATTTTACACACTCACTGAGAGTTTTCTGACTCCCCTAGATTTGCATATCTAGGTTAGGGTTATTTTATTTTGCTGATCAGATATTAGGGAGGATCACACACATTATGAGGAGCTAGGAGTTTTCTTTGCTTGATCACTCAGTCTTGGTATCTCTGCATGCTTTCTTATTGATTCTATGGATTCTCTTTATTGTTTGGACTCAGGTTAATTCTATTTGATTATTCATAAAATAATGTATTTTTGTGTAGAAATTTACATATCATATTGCAGTGACTTTATTGCTTTCATAATTGATTTATATAACTTGTACGTGTTATGTTAGGCTTAGCATGTGTACATGGGATATTCTCCTCACATATATACATCGTTGATTCTCGTTGCGTCTCTGCTCTATCGTATTTTGGGAAATAGGGTGTGACGTGAAAATTGTGATCCCAAAATCTTAATCCTCCTTGAAGAGCTTTCAAAGTGTAATTGGCAATAAAACTTGGCACCTCGCGTAGAACACCTATAGTCCTGTGACATGGAATAAAAACATCACCTTTGAGAATCTGAATCGTTTTCACTTGTAACTTGACAAGCTGTACATCTCCTTATAGTTGTAGCTCAATGATGGATCATACTTTCATTGTGCCGGCATGCCAATAATAGGTGATATGATCTTGAAAAATTTAAAGCTTTCATCTCTAACATTCTCCTTCTGTATGAAAGGATCTTCGAAACTATGAAGAATAGATGCACCATGATGTTGAATATCTCTCATTGGTGGTTGTCCTTCCAAAAGCTCGTCATGAACAACTTCTTTGAACTCTTCCAACAATGATTTTTCTTATCGGGAACTTCAATGGATGGAGAAACTTCTTCTTTGACAACTAAAGTAAGTCTTTGCTTTATTTTCTTTGATTCCACTAAAGATTTGCCTTGATTGCATATAGATATGAATTTAGGCTCCTCTTCTTTTATGGGCTTTGGAATAGGTGGAATAAGCTTCATGGCGATCCTTTTGCCTTCCCAAGTGTACATATAGATGTTCTTCTTACCTCGATGGGTAGCATCGACAATGTTATCGCGGTCTCTCTAAAAGTATGTGACATGCATCCATATCGACAACATCACAAGCAGCAAAATCTTAATAAAAGTTGTCAATTGAAATAGGGACAAGATAAAGATCTGTTATATTGATGGTGGGGCCTTTTTGATCTGCCCAATAGTATAATGGTGAGAGTGTGGTTCCGTCTCTAGTTTTAAGTAGTCCACCAATGAACTAGAAACGATGTTCTAGCAAGTTCCATTGTCGATGATGATGTTGCATATCATGTTTTTGATCGAACACCTTGAGTAGAAGATTTGATGTCATTGTATAGTGTCGAGGGCCTTTTGGTTGCATAACAACTGTTGTACCACACAAGTGGCCAACTCTCATGCTCTTTGCTAAAGTTGGAGTCTTCTGCCTCAGTCTCAATTTTCACTTCATTTTATTCTCATAGTCCGCCATGTTGACTTGCCTCCTTTTTGGACACTCATTGGACTTGTGTCCAGGTTCACCACACCTGTAATACTTGCCAACACCTAGCTTGGTGTATGGATTATCCTTGCCCTTTGTAGTAAGGGCTGTCGCCGTTAAAGGGTTTGCTGTAGGGGCATCGGTTGCCTTACAGGATTGAGGTCGATTGCCCGATGTAAAATCCTGCTGGGTTATTGTAATGCTAGATGTTTTCTTTGCTACACTCTTGAAAGGTGAAACTCTGTTTAGCAACTTCTCAATCTTCATGGCCTTGTTGTGTGCTTCATCAACAGAGAGCACGTCATGAAGGTTTACGCATTCTTGGATGGGGTACTTTAAACCACTGATGTACTTTGTCGCTTGTTGATCTTCTGTCATGGATAAATCGCATCGTGATGACAGTCCATGTACTTTATTTGCAGTGTTCAAATTGATTGTAAAAAATTTGTTGCTAATCGGGTGAAAGGAATCTCCTTGTAGGAATTGCTTCATACTTCTCCATGTCATCACGGGTGGCTTATCTTGACGTCTCCTTGTGATTTGTAATTCATCCCACCATGCGGCTGCTCCTCCCTTGAGCTTGTATGCCACGAACTTGACATGCTTCTCCTAAAGGACATAAGCCACGTCGAAGAACTTCTCCACTTCATAAACCTAATCCAAGAAGGATTCGATATCAAGGTTCTGACTAAAGGAAGAAATCTCAATCTTCATCCTAT
Organism: Agave tequilana; assembly: GCA_038442645.1. NCBI lineage: Eukaryota > Viridiplantae > Streptophyta > Magnoliopsida > Asparagales > Asparagaceae > Agave > Agave tequilana. The sequence continues at coordinate 12,931 of JAVJIF010014379.1, read as the reverse complement.
ATTCATTATGACTTGAGTAGTCTCTTCTCCTTTCATGATTAGGAAAAAATCCTTCTACCCTATAAGGATTAGGATTGGTGATCCGCCTATGGCCTCGCCCGTAAGCCATCCCTCCATCGTAGGTTCCTTCTTCGAAATCATCTTCTTGATAGAAGAGGTTGTTCAGTTCTTTCTCATCGAAAAGACCTTCATATTGAAAATTCCTTAGAGGGCACCTTTGTGGTGATTGATATGGTAGTGGTTGATATGGTGAAGGTTGACGTGATGGAGGTTGATTTTGTAGAGGTTGATGTGGTGGTGGTTGAGTTGGTGGAGATTGGTGGGGTGGAGGAAGATAGGGTGTAGTGGGTGGATGAAGATTACCTGATGAATGATCCGTTCGTTTCGGTACAAGCCACCGATTAGACCTTGATCATTAATCTTGAGGGATAATTTGATGATTTTTTGGACCATACAGTCCATGGTTGATCAAGAGCGTAGATCTTTCCTTCGATAGTGCCCATCCTTTCGGAAAGGCTTTGTGATTTATCGCTGCATCCTACAATCGTCGAAAAGTTGTCAAAACTCTTATACCACTTGATGCAAACGTGGAAGCGAACAACCCTGGCTGGATATCGTTTTATTGCCAACAACCATGAAAGAAACTTTTAGGTAGGAAAAGTATTCGAATCCATGAGCATAGCACTCGAATCCATGAGCAGAGGATAAACAACTCGAATCCATGAGTAATTAAGAGGAAAAACTCAATAGTATTGATTGGAGTTGAATAATAATTGAATACAAAAACAAAAGATACAATGGCCTTTTATAGGCTTAAAAGTAATATTCTAATCTAATTAAGAAACTAAAATAAAGAAACAAAAACGAAATAATTTGAAATCCAATTGGACCTGAAAACGAAATCCTAAAACAGAATCTGAAAACAATCAGTTACAATATTAGTCGACTAATGAATTTGATTAGTCAACTAATGAGAGAGTCGGTTAAGTAATGAATTTGATTAGTCAACTAATGAGATGGCCAAAAAATATCCAACTCTCTGTTTGCCAATATTAATCGACTAATGGTTCAAGATTAGTCGACTACTGAGAGGGTTAGTCGACTACTGAAATCTGTTAGTCGACTACCTGTAGTTATCCAACTCTTTATATGCAGGGATTAGTTACTAATATGTAAGATAAGTCGGCAAAGTTGAATATGAAACTCTATGTTGGGTGGACTAGTCGACTAATGCCTTGGCTTTGATCTACCTTGATTTATCGACCACTGGATGTTGTGTGCTTAGCTTCCTACATCAGAGAGTGAGTTTCAAGATGATGATGAATATGTCGGTCTCGTTGCAAGAAGACCTTTCAAGAGAAAGAAAAAATTCTACAATAAGAGATCTCAATGAAGATTCATAGAAAAGAAGAAGTTTCTTCCACTACCTGTTTTAAATGTAATAAACCAGAGTACTTAAAAAAGGATTGTCCATTGCTTAAGGAGAAGTAAAAGAAGATGAAAAAGAAGAAGGCTATATATGTTGGTTGGGAGGAATCCGAACCAAGTGACTCCGATAAAGAGCAACATGAAACGACCAATCTTGAAATGGTAAACAACAACATCTGCTTCATGGCTCATGAAGATGAGATAATATGCAATTCCGACGAAACCTTTACTTGCTTATATTGAAATGGAAAACAGACGTCAAGAAATTAAGAAAAAAATATTATAGTCTCAAGAAAGAGCATTCTTATTGTAACTCTAAAATTGATGAGTTACTCAAAATAAATATGAATATATTGCTAAAATTGACCTCATAAGAGTGCTCTTGAAAAACTAAAAGAAGAGAATAGTTCACTTAGAGTGAAGTGAATGAATTGAATGCGAAATTAGCTACACCGCATGCATATGCATCTCATTTACATGTAAAGTCACATAATTCATTATTCATACTAGAAATTATGCTAAGAAGTATCACAATCATGGATACACGCATTATAGAAAATATGATTTGTATGAAAAGTGCAACAATAAATATAAATGAAATGTTATTTGTACATATTGTATGCAACATGGGCATGTTAGCACATTTTGTGATATTAAAAATCACTTTTATACTTATCCTCATTTAATGTGGGTTCTAAAATGTGCTACTAACCCCAAGAACTCGAGAAATTGTTGGGTACCTAAAAACACACTAGTTTCTTGTGATGTAGGGGTGTGCTCTTTCAAGATGTAGAGAGAGTGGTATCTTGCTAGCGGTTGTTCACGACACATGATGAGCAATCAACATTTATTTGCATCACTATCAAGGACACAAGGTGGGACGGTCACCTTTGGTGATGATGGAGTCAGTAAGATTATTAGTATAGGTAATATCAGTAAATCTCTATCTACCGTCTTAGAATATATTTTGCTTATTGATGGTTTAAAAGGCTAATCTAATTAGTATAAGTCAATTATGTGACAAAGTTTTAGATATTACTTTTAAACGCACTAAATTTTTAATTGTTAATGATGGTGATGAACTTGTTTTTAAAGCTAATAAAAATAAAAATATTTACGCTATTGAGCTTAACGATCTCACTAATCAAAATGTTTAGTGTTTAAGTGCTCTAGATCAAGAAGCATGGTTTTGGCATAAAAGACTCGGACATGCAAACTTAGAACTTATTGGGAAGCTCAACAATAAGTCTTTGATAAGAGGGATACCGAAACTTAAAATTCTGAAATACTTAACTTGTGAAGATTGCAGGAGAAACAAGTAAGTCAAGAGATTATTTCACCACAAGAAAATGGTAATTACTTCTAAACTCTTACAATTACTCTACATGGATTTATTTAATCCTATGAGGACAACGAGTTTTTGTGGAAAAAACTTTGTTTTTGTAAATATCGATGATTTTTATCAATTTACTTGTGTATTATTTTTGGCACATAAAAGTGAAGCATTGACTTATTTTCAAGTTTTTGCAAATATATTCGAAGAGAATATGAGCACTCTATTTGTAAGACTATAAATGATCTCGGTGATGAATTTGAAAAAAAAATATAAATTATTTTGTGACGAGCAGGCATTGAGCATTTGTTCTCCACACCAAAAAGACCTCACAAAATTATGTTGTTGAATGAAAAAAATCGTATGATCAAGAGATGGCACAAATTTTTTTGAACTCATGTGATTTGTCAAAATATTTTTGGGGTGAAGCCGTTAACACGACATGTCATGTTTTAAAGGTCCAACCGATTTTGAAAAAACTTCGTATGAGCTTTATTATCAAAAACCTCCAAACATTTCATATTTTCGTATTTTTTGATGTAAATTTTTTACATTAAATACCAAAGATAACTTGGTAAAATTTGATTCAAAATCGGATTATGGTATTTTCCTTGGATACTCTACTTCTAGTAAGGCTTATCGTGTTTTCAATAAGTGTACTATGGTAGTTGAAGAATATATTCATGTTTCTTTCAAAGAGACTAACATTTTGGATCAAAGAAAAGATGATAATAAGATAGGTACATTGTCGAACACTTTGAAAAAGATGAATCTTGATGACCCAAATAAAGATAGAGAGAATCTTTTATACCCTCAAGAGCAAGAACCAATGAATACTAGTTATGATTTTTCCAAGACATGGAGATTTGTCAGAGACCATCCAAAGGAGAAAAAGAAAATTATCAGTGATGCATCAAGAGGAGTTAAGAGTAAAGCTCAAGCTCAAAGCGAATTGTAGTAACCTAGGTTTCTCATCTCAAGTAGAATTTAAAAATATGTCTGATGCACTTGATGATGAGCTTTGATTTTGGTTATGCAAGATGAGTAAAATAAATTTGATAGAATTCTTGTTTGGGATCCTAGACCCAAAAAGTATTCCACCATTGGAACATAATGGGTATTTAAGAATAAACTTGATGAACATGGCATAGTCATTAGAAATAAAGTTAGATTTGTTGTCAAAGAATACAATCAAGAAAAGAGTATTGACTATGATGAAACTTTGCATCGATAGCTAGATTGGAAGCTATTATAATGCTTATACCTTTTGTAAGTTTCAAAAAATTTCATCATTTTTCAAATGACTGTTAGAAGTGCTTTTCCAAATGGTTGTATGGAGGAGAAAAATTATGTTGAACAACCTCTCAGATTTGAAAATAACAAATTTTTAGATTATGTTTACAAATTAAAAAAAAAACTCTTTATGGATCGAAGCAAGCACTACCTCCTTGATATGAAAAACTTTTAAATTTTCTTTATGCAAATAGTTCTGTTAAGAGTAAAATCACTTTATTTGTAAAAGTAAAGATAATGATATGCTGTTTGTGCAAATTTATGTTGATGACATTATCTTTGGTGCTACTAATGAATCTCATTGTGAAGAAATTTCAAGTTGTATGCAAAAATAGTTTGAGATGAGCATGATAGGTGAGCTTAACTTCTTCTTTGGATAATAAATCAAACAAACTAATGAGGGTATTTTTATAACTCAAGAGAAGTATGCAAAAATAAAAATGTGAAAAAGTTCAAATGTTGTGGGCATAATCAAGATGGTTGATTTTCCTTTATGAGTTTGGAGTTTTAACAACTCGTCTTCTTCAAAATTTTCAATTACAATTTAACATGCTCTCTTAGCTTGAAATTTCTAAACATTGTCACCCCTTGAAAATTTTCAACTCTACCTATAATTTGAGATCCCTATTACCTTCAAAATTTTCAAGGGGAAGTGTGTATCCATAGATGATCTTCCTATATAAATCAGTAGCTTATTCGATCCTAGAGTATTAGAGAATGACTACCTTCTGCTTCACATCCTATCTCAGGAAGGAGAAACTAGCCTCAGTATGCTTATTCTCCCTTTCATTGCTCTTCAACTTGTGAGCTTGAAGGTGAGAACTTGTTTGCACATGTAATCCTGGTGCTTTTTGTTAGGATTTTACCTTGTTTTTTAAGAAGAGAAGATGGTGCAAGAAAATCCAATTGAGTTGAAAAAGATGATGGCTTGAAGCAGAAGAAGTAAATTAAGATGAAGCAGTTTCTTTTTCAGGCGATTGTGAGTTTTCTTTTCAGAAAAAGTATGAATAGGATTTAATTCCTATTCAATGAAGGTTTGTTTCTAAAGATTAAAGGGTTTAGAATCCTTCTAAATCAAGGAGATTAATTTCTAAAAGGATTGATCAAGATTCTTCAACCATCGAAAGGTCAAGATCATCTCATAGTTCAAATAGGAGTTGTATTATAAAATCCTATAAATAAAGGTTGTAACCAAGCATTGTAGCAAACTGATCTCAAGGAGAAAACGGTGGAGAACACAAACAAGATCAGAAGGAAGCCAAGTAAAGAAATGGGCAAGATAAAGGTGCATAGAGAGAAGATTATACTCTTATAATCTAGGGCTAGATTCAAGTGGAAGGTGAATACTCTTGTTGCATCAAGAGGAAGGTTAGATCTCTTTGTACCAAGTCTATTAATAAAGCTCTCTCAAGTTCTCTCCCCGTGGAGGTAGGCTAAGTTTGGGTCGAACCATGTTAAATCCTTTTTTTTTATTACTCTTTTGTCTAGGTATTGCTAGTTTGCTTTACATCAAGCTTTCTTTTTGTAAGTATTATTCATATTGTCAAGTTCCGCTAATGTCAATCTTGGGAGTCACAATAATTGGTATCAAAGCATATCAATTTCGCAAAATTGGTACTAGAGTTAAAAGTTGACGAAGGACGATATGTCGAAGATAGGAACTTCTACGACAAATTCAAGGTCGACAAGTTCAATAGCAAAGAAAACTTTAGCTTATAGCAAAAGAGGGTGAAGGCGTTGCTGGTGCAATAGGGTCTTCACAAGACTTTGCAAGGTAAGTCAGCAAAACTTGCAGGTATGTCAAACGAGGATTGGGAGGAGATGGATCTAAAAGCGACAAGCACAATTAAACTATGTCTCGCAGATGAGGTGATGTACAATGTGCTGGATGAAGAAACAACTAAAAGATTATGGTCAAGGTTAGAGAGATTGTATATGACGAAAAGCCTCTCCAACAAGTTGTATCTTAAGAAACAATATATGGGCTACGCATGAATGAAGGGACAGCGGTGTTGGAGCATCTAAACTTTTTCAATAAGGTCTTTAGTGAGCTTCTAGCTATTGATGTGAAGATCGACGAGGAGGACAAGGCATTGATACTTCTCAGTTCGCTTACAGAGTCATATGATCACATCGTCACCACCATGCTCTGCGGTAAGGAAACTCTAATCTTGGAGGAGGTCACATCAACTCTCTTATCTGATAAGATTAAAAAGGGCCAAATCAAGAGGAGCAGATAGGATCGGTATGGTGGTCACGATAAGGAAAGGAAGAGGAGAAGGCAAGAAAGGTCTGGGCTCGTCAACGGTGTGTCACTTTTGTCACAGGGAAGGTCATTGGAAGAATGAGTGCAAACATCAGTAAGAGTGATCGAAGAAGGGGCAAGCTGCGGAGGCAGGCATAGCATTGAGCGGTTTAAAAGAAACTAAAGTATTAATGGCTTCCAACGAAGATAACACTTCTCAAGGTAAATGCTGGATATTTGATTCAGATAGTACGGTTCATGTATATTCCCAAAAGGAGCTATTCAACTCCTTAGTTGCAAAGGAGGAAGGGATTGTCAAGATGGTGGATGGCTTGGCCCTCGAGATCATTGACACTGGGACAGTCAAGGTTACAGAGAGAGATGGGACGGTGCGTGCTCTGGAGGCAGTCCAGTATGTCCAGGAGGCACGCTACAATCTAATATCCATAAGGGTGCTCGACGAATAAGGATGCCGGGTCCAAGTGCAAAAAGGCGTCATTACAGTTAGCCAAGAAGACAGAGTAATCCTGGAAGGAGAGAAGTGTGGAGAATTATACAAGTTGAAGGAAGAAAACTCAATTCGAGAGTTTCAAGGATAAGTTTGAAAGGAATTCATTGTAAGGTGGAGCTTCAAGGAAGACTACAACGGGACGTGAACTGGGTCAAAGTGTTGCGGGAAAGAGAAAGAGTGCACCGGGCAAGGTCTGAGATGGCCCAAGCCATAGCGGTAAATCAGCCAAAGGCCCTAGGGAGAGGAGGCAAGAGTTAAAGGCTTCACGACACAGTTACAACCAAGGAAAGAATCAAGATATTAATCTGAAATCTCAAGTTGTTTTGCTAAAGGCTTGAAGAACAAGTAAAGGTGGATATTGTTAGGATTTTGCCTTATTTTTCAAGAAGATATGATGGTCCAAGAAAATCTAATTGAGTTGGAAAAAACGATGGCTTGAAGAAGAAGAAGCAAATTAATATGAAACAGTTTCCTTTTCAGGCGATTGCGAGTTTCCTTTTCAGAAGGAGTATGAATAGGATTTAATTCCTATTTAATGAAGGTTTCTTTCTAAAGATTAAAGGGTCTAGAATCCTTTTAGATTAATTTCTAAAAGGATTAATTAAGGTTCTTCAACCATCCAAAGGCCAAGATCATCTCATAGTCCAAATAGGAGTTGTATTGTAATATCCTATAAATAAAGATTGTAAACAAGCATTGTAATTGTCTCAATCAAATAAGTCTTAAGGAGTTTCTACAACAGAGAATCTCAAGTAAAGGAAACCAGAGGAAGCCAAGAAAGAGAGAAGCAAGTTAAAGGTGCATAGAGAGAAGGTAGTACTCTTGTAATTTGGGACTAGATTCAAGTGAAAGGTGAATATTCTTATTACAACAAGAGGAAGGTTAGATCTCTTTGTACCAAGTCTATTAACAAAGCTATCTCAAGTTCTCTCCCCGTGGACGTAGGCCAAGTTTGAGCCAAACCACATTAAATCCTTGTGCTCTTTCTTTATTACTCTTTTGTCTAGGTATTGTTAGTTTGCTTTACATCAAGCTTTCCTTTTGCAATTATTATTCATATTGCCAAGTTTCGCTAACGTCAATCCTGAGAGTCACAACAATTGGTATCAGAGCATATCAATTTCGCAACTATTCCCCTTGTATCAGTATTTCATTCGCCCTATGTACATGACCCAAGCAACAAAACCTTAACCAAAGCTTCATGTTATGTCGTGTGCGTCACCTTAAGGAAGCTTCTCGCCAGATACATTATCGAACTTATATTTGACTACGGCAACATGAAAAGAGTGATTTTGGTTGCTAGTACTACCTTACATATACTGACAAAAGGTGAGAACCATAGAGTGAGAAACTCCTCCATTTCTAGCATGCATCATGCAACGCCACTCGAACAAAGGTCATCCATGCTGAAATTGCACTCGTTTGAGCCCTGTTAGATTTTTTATGGTTTACCCCCTCAAAAGTGCTAGTTACTATTAATTCTTGAGTTAATTGCCATTGTTAAGAGTAACATTAGGATAAAAATCCATATTACATTAGAACAATATTAGGAATAGAGGCTTTTTTATTATTCTTGTATTAGAATTGTATTAAGATTTCTCCTTATCAATTGTAACCCTATATATATCTGGGCATTGCCTCATCAATGATATGCAATTCAGTTTTTTCCTTCTTCAATTATTGTAACATGGTATGAAAATCTCTCAAAAAATTTCTCTGTTGATCGAAGTTCTCTTGGTGTTCTCGAGTCTGCATTGGGCCGCGCACATGTAGCATATGCCTAGCGTCGGGCCATATTGTGCTTTCATTTTGTCAAAGAGTTTACCAATCGCCGAGCAGCCTTCATCATCGTTGTCAACACCATCCTCGACGCCCTCGACCTCCACGCTGACATGTTCTAAATTGCGTTTGAAGTTCATTTAAGTCCACGATCTCCATGCCTCTGCATCACCGACCAATCCACAAGCTGCTCTGCACCCACTCATCCCAGACACACCATGCACTGACAAATTCACAAACAGCCTCCAAATCCTCACCAATAGACCACCACCATGTTGGCCCAAAGCCTATCACCCTAGTTTTGATGATGATCAACTCATGAAGTTATGTTTACTAATGATCTTGTGTTTAATTAGTGACAGATTCCTTATCAGATCTTAGTAGGTGTGGAGCTTCAACAAAGGATAAAATGTCAAGTTGGAAGCTAGCACCAGTCGATTCATGAGCCTATGCATCAAGACCACATCTAGAGATGAGCTCGGTGGATTGCATGTGGACCAAGTCAAGAAGATGAGAAGACTTCAAGGGAAGACTTCAAGAAGATGAAGACTTGTGTCTAGGTATAATTTTGTTTTTGTTTTAGTTAAAATATAAAGGATAGAATAGATTGGTGGATTGCTCAAGTATATCTTACGCACACACTCTTGATAGAATTGCTTTCATAAAAGATTTTCATGTTTAGAAAAGAATTTTTATTTGAGAAAAAGATTTTTCATTGGACAAAATACATGTCTTGTTTTTTTGATGTTACCTAAATACATATCTTTCAAAACCAAGTTTAGTGCTTTATGTCAAAAACTAGATATTTCATCTTGATTGTGTAGTGGATCATATCCATACACACTATGCTTTAAAGTATATCTTGTTTTTGTATTTGATGAAAATTTGGAAAAACATGTTGATATTTCAAAATCAAGTTTAGTGCTTTATGTCAAAAACTAGATATTTCATCTTGATTGTGTAGTGGATCATATCCATACACACTATGCTTTAAAGTATATCTTGTTTTTGTATTTGATGAAAATTTGGAAAACATGTTGTTTTAGAAAACAGTTTTATTATGAGCCAATATTTCCAAGTTACAAAATAGTCAAATCTTTAATAACATGCCTTGATTTTGTGCAAGCATGTTTCTATATCATAAAACTATTTTTTTGTAGAATTTATATGTATTTTTGGGGATTTTATAAAAAGATTTTTATACCAGTTTTCCAGACCAGAACTGGCCTGACAGGCTGGTCCGGTCGACCGGGCGGTCGACCGCACCAAGGGCGGTCGACCCACGGTCGACCGGACGTGCACAGACGTGCACGCCTGTGTGCACTGGAGAACGGTCGACCGTTCCGGTCGACCGCTTCAGAGAGTCTGCTCTCTGGAAATTCCGGTCGGCCGCACCGGTCGACCGACAGAGAAGTAATTCTCTGCTCCAGGTGCGCGGTCGACCGGGCCGGTCGACCGGAGGCTCCAACGGTCGGATTCTTGACCGTTGGCGGTCGACCGGACCGGTCGACCCGGCAGTACTGACAGGTTCCAACGGCTAGTTTTCTGGCAGCCTATAAATTGGGGTTTTTGTCATTGTTTGAGGCTAAGATTTTAGGAGAGCTTTTGTCCAGTTATTTTCATTCTTTTAGCAGAGTTTCTCTCCACAAAATAGAGTGCCAATATTTCCTATCAAAAGGGATTTTATCAAGAGAGTGTTTATTGTGATTTCTTGAGTTTTCCATCAAAGTTCTTTCCTTGATTTCTCACACTACACTTGAGCATCCATAGTTATATCTATCCTATAGGAGTGTTGTAGTGAGAGTTTTGTTAGGTGATCAAGTGTTTAGATCACCAAGATCTTTCTTTGTATTTGAGGAAGCGGGCAAGTGTGCTCGCGGTGTTTTGAGTTCGGGTGCGGACTTGTTGTACGAGGTGCGGCCTCGACGAGCCGGTGGGCTTGTGGTGTGTAAGGGACTTTTGGAGTCCGAGGGCTTGTAGGTGTTGCGGCACCAAGGAGAGATCCGGTTGGATCGTGCATAGTGGAAATCCTTCGTGTGTCGAAGGCGGGGATGTAGAGCAAGTGTGCTCGAACCTCGAAACAAACCCTTTGTGTTTGCGACTGCTCTCACTCTTACTCTCTTACTCTTTTTGTCTCACTTATATCTTGCATTACTTTATAGTCTTTATCTCTTATATGCATGATATACCTTTGTGCTCATAATTGCTATACTTGCTTGGGATTGTTATTAACACTAGTATTCAACCAAGAGAGCCAACGCGGCACCTCAACCCATTCAAGGGGAATCTAGAGGAGTTTGTCCAGAGCCTCGCAAGGGGAATTCGGCAACACTCTTGTGTTATACATAAGTGTTCAATTAAAAGAAGTTTAATTTGGTCAACTTAGTTTTAATTCCGCATTATTTGTTCATAAGTGACCATTAGATTAGCCATCACCTATTCACCCCCCCTCTAGGTGATCTTACAATTGGTATCAGAGCTAGTGCTCTTGATATTGGGTCTAACAACCTAAGAGTTAAAGATCCTCTTTTAGGCTAATCACAAGATTTGTACACACACAATGGACTTCATGTCACCACCCACCTTTGACATTCTTAACATCCAAATTTGGAAGGTTAAGATGTCTTTGTTCCTCAAAGGACTTGGCCTTAGTGTATATCTTGCCACAACTAATAAAGAATATTGCTTAAATGGTAAGAACATTGAGGCTAATGCAAAAGCCCTTCATGCTATTAAGTCAACCCTAAATGATGATTTTTTATCTAGGGTTTCTAACTTTGATTCGGCTTTTGTAGTATGGAACACCCTCATCTCCCTTGGTGAAAATGAACAATACTATGCGGGGAGCGATTCGGACGTTGGAAGCGACACCTCCAACGTATGCTACATGGTCCAAGGGGATGACCCCCTTGAGGTAAATTCTGAATCCGATGATGAGGACATGTCATATGATGAGCTATCTACTTTTTGTCATCTATTGCTTGAGAAATAAGACATGATTAGAAAAGAAAATAAAAATTTGAAAAAGAACATTGCTTGCATGCATAAAGTACATGACTCATTTAGAGATAACATTGCATGCTTAGAAAAAGATAATAAAAGTTGGAAAAAGAAATTTGATTGCATGCATGTAGAAAATGATTCTTTTAGAAATAAACTTGCATGTTTAGAAAAAGAAAATGAAGATTTGAAAATGAGAATATTTCCTTAATGTCTAAATTGAATGATTTATGTGAAGGGAACACTATTTTGAAAATTAAGATTGATTTGGTGAAAAACAAAAGGAAGATGTTTTCAAGAAAATATTACTTTGAAAGAAAATTTGTTGAAAAAGAAAAGATTTTGTTTCACAAAAGAAAAAGAAAATTAATCATATATCTCATCATGCTTTACATGCCACCACAAATGAGATAAATGTTTTGAAAAATAAAATGGATAATTTGAGTTCAACTTTGAACTCTTGTGCATTTGATCATACTAAGTTGGAGTCAATGTTTTCAAAGAAACAAACTCCTCATGTTCATGCACATCACTCTCATCTTCATGCTTATGTTGCACACCATGATCACAATCCTACACATAAGCATACTAAGGTACGTATGTACACATTGTGGCCGCAAAGGCCATTTAGCAAAATTTTGTTTTGATAAGAAACCTCATTTATATTTTGCTAAGTATAAAAGATTTTGGGATCCTTACAATAAAGCTAACCCCAAAGGACCCAAGAAAGTATGGGTACCAAAACCCCCACCCTTTGATTTTGATGTAGGTGAGGGCTCTCACAAAACGTGAGAGGATTGGTGCCTTGATAGCGGATGCAATGGACATGATGGACAAACTTTTGGATGCATTGCTATCAAGGAAATTTTGGTGGAAAGACCACCATGCTATGGAGCTTTGGAGTTGGTAAAAATTTCTAAACTCCTATTTTTTAATGTACATGCTTTTACTCATGTCATATTCATAAGCATGTTCATGATTTTATTTGATTTGTGCTTCATGTGGTATTTACATGCTTAAGATGTAGAATGTATCAAACTTGCTTTTATACATATATAGATAGTGAACTACAATTGACTCATATATATTTTGAACTTCATGCTCACTTGTATCCACTATATGCATATGTATAGACTAGTTTTGATGATTCTCCGTTATACATGTTTTACCTATTTTATGTTCCACTTCATGTATATGCATGTTTAATTCAAATCTAATAAATATACATGTATACCCGTGAGTCTCTTGCCTTCATGCAAATACATTTGATAGACTCTTTTAATATTTGGGATATGTATGCGTATTGTTAGATTTGTATAATTCATACATATACCATGAAGAT
>JAVJIF010014378.1:0-84439 GCA_038442645.1 Agave tequilana | reverse complement strand
GCTGTATGACGCGCTCGCGAGTCTCGCGTTGCTGCCAGGTGCGTTTAGGCAGAGAGACTTGGGAGAGAGTGGGCTGCTGGGCCCCACGCCTATGGGCGCGTGCTTCCTGCGTTTGACGAGACGCAGAAGCTTCGCTTTGGCGTTTGGCAAGTTGGTCTTTTCAGAAGGCTCAACTTGGGGAGTCTCACGTTTGGGTCGCCAAACGCGGATCTCTCGCACTGGACGAGGTGCGGGCAAGGCATCGGATCGTACGCTGCGTCCAACCCCAGTCAGAAAACCAACGGTTCCGACTGAGTGTTGACGCGCGCGTCTTCTCTGTCGACGCTCGGCATTCCGATTGCGCCGTTGAGGAAGAGAGAAGCCAACACTTCCTGGTTTGTAGAACCAGGGTGTTTGCCACGCGGGTCTCCTGAGAGACGCTGACGCGGGCGTTCTGTGCGACACGGTCGATCGCACCAGTAGATGTGCCGGGGACCACGCGGGCCTTCAGAGAGGCGTTGGCGCGTCTGTTCTGCGCGACGCTGTTGATCGCAGCAGAGGTGTCTGAGGTTACGCGGGCCTTCTGGGAGGCGTCGTCGGCGCGTGAACCAAAACTTGGCACAGTGGGCAGCAGAGAGCACCCGACAGAGCCTCAGATTGGGCTTCAGGGGGCTGTCCACTTGAGACCCCTGCGGCAGACGCGGGTCTTTGGGCTCTTGGAGCCAGAAGAGAGGAACTCTTCATACTTCGCCTGGTCGAACTCGACGACGAGTGATTCGACATTTTCCCTTACGGAGAACGTCATCTTGCACCACGGTGCGCTCGTCAGTAACGAAGAGATTCCCCAGCGGAGTCGCCATCTCTTGTATGCGCCGGAAAAAGAAAGAGGGGAATTGCTGTAAAGATTTCTTTGAATCAGATGAAAAGATTACAACAAGACTTTTCCTTCCGGTTACAAGGGAGGAGGATGTTGAAGCTTGAATCCCCCCTTTGTTTAATGCTGGGTTCTTCGTGTGGCGGTGGAGAGTGAATCTTGTTCTCCGTTGACCAGATGACCGTCCTGGACCGTCGGGGGTCTTCTCTTCGGTCGGTAGAAAGAGTAACTCAGCTCCGTCTACCAAAACTCTCAAAGAGGAGGTAGGCGAAGAGCGGCTAGTACTCAGTAAGCTCGCTGAAGAGTCTCCTCCCTCTGTCTGTTGTTGAAGTCGTGCTTCCCTCTTGATGATCCTCTTGCCTGGATTCGATCGATCTTGATGATGCCTTGACCTTCTTAATTCTCGACCTTTCCAAAGCTTCGATCCCCTCTTCATAGCAAACAAGGCTATTTATAGGGGTCTCAGGGGGTGAAGGTGCCTCCTGAAAACACTCCCGAATGAGGGCCACTACCCGCTACATGCGCGGTGACTGGCCCCGCAATCAGGGCATTTGCAACTGAGACGCGGGCGTTGAGCCAAACGCGCCTTGAAGCTTGAGACGCGGGCGTCGAGCCAAACGCGCCCTGAAGTTGAGACGCGGGCGTCGAGCAACGCGCCTTAATGCTGAGACGCGGGCTTCGGGCCTTCACGTCTGGACGCTGAGGCGCGGGCGTCGGGCCGACGCGCCTTGATGCTGAGACGCGGGCTTCGGGCCGACGCGTCTGGACGTTGAGACGCGGGTGTAGAAACCAACGCGTCTTAAATGCTGAGACGCGGGCATCGATTCCTCGCGTCTAGAGCTTGAGACTCTGCTTCCTTAATGGCTTGTCTGTTAGTCATTTTTTAGACAGCCTACATAGATGAGAAATCTACTTTGACTCCTTACCTTGATTGATAATAAGTTTTTAAACAGAGACTAAGTTTAGGAATGAAATGTTTAGTTTTCCTATACTTATAGATTACTTTAATTTTTACAATAATACTTTAAAATATTTTATCTCTTTTCAAAATTAGTTTTCAAAATACTAAAACTTTGTTTCTCTTTCTTTTTGGATTTTTGAGTGTAATCCACTGAAAGCCCTCACTAGACAAAACTCATCCTCTAGGGGTAATCTAGAGGTTTTAACGGCTTGTTGCACGTGCTAAGTGCAACTGTAATTTCTATTAAAGTGAGTTAGATTAGGTTTTCTATTTATTTTTTTTATTTGTTTTGCTCAAGGACAAGTAAAGAGAGGTGCAGGGGTGTGACGTACACGTATTTTGCATTCTTTTCATTACACTCATATATTTATTGTATAATAAATCTGCTACATTTCTTATCTTAAATGTCTATTTAGCATAAGATAATCATGGAGAGAAAGAAGATAAAACTAAATAAAACCCAGTTAAATTTTGATTTAATGGGAACTATTTGGTTAACCAAGGATAATCCCAGATCTAGCTTAGTTAAATTAGTTTTTAAGAATTTATTCGAAGATCAAACAAGGATATCATCAAATTCAGAGCCAAATCTAAAATCTATCAGAAGATAAAGAAGAATCAGAGGGCCAAATTCCACACACCCCCAGATCTGGCTAGATCCAGGCCGCGGATCCGCGGCCAAAGCCACGAATCCGCAACAATCTAGAGGAATCAGGGGGAGCATTTGCTCCCCCTATCTTTGTACGCTCTCCCTTATCTTCTTTCTCTTATAAATACCTACAATTTCTAAAGATCAAGGGATGATTCAACAAAGAGTTTAGGATAGAATTTTAATTTAGTTTTTAACTTAGATTTTTCTTTTCTTTTAATGTAATTTTTATTTTTCTTTATGTAACTGAGAGCAAAGGAGAATTTCATGGGAGAACGAGAGTGGTGCTTGTACTGAGTGGTGTAAGTATTCATCTTTTCTTTTATTGTTACTATATTGAATAAAAAGTTATATTTTTATTATTTATTTTTGTTTTTGTTTGCTTTCCTATGAGGTGTTTGTAATCCAAGTGAATCCTACCCTCGAAACTGTCTTGCAATTGCATGTGCTACTGATGACTTACGGTGATGGATAACCATTCCTTTGTTAGTTTAGCTTGCTTTTAATTCATAGTGTAGATTGGGAGTGAAAAATCCTATAGACTATGCTCTGCTCACCTTTAAAGATAAGGTAAGTCATCGCGACGGATCCAAGGTATGCGAGAACTAAAGAGGTAAGTATACATTTCTTTTCTATTTCAATTTCTTAGTTAGAAATAATTTCAAAAACAACTCTTATTTTCTTTCTTTCTCTTTAACTTAGTTTTTATTCTCTTTAAAACAACAACAATCCCACATCATATTCTCCCATCTTCTTTTTAAAATTAACTTAACCTTTTTACTTTCTTTTTCTAAATTTAGAAGAGATTTGTAAAACATTTTTTGTAAACTTAAAGAAACGAACTTACTTAAATACTTATATCACTAGTGCCTCCTTATGGATCACGACCTGCATCGTCACTTACCATAGTGGTAGTATTGAGGACTTAGTATATTTCATTCTTAATTTATAAACTTGTATTTTATCTGCAGGTTTCACCTCAATCAGTCTGCTTTAAGCATCATCCCCAAAAGACTTCTTTATTTTCTTGGCATCCTACTGAGCAGGCTGTCGACCATGACTATGACTATATATGGCTTCAACGCTGGGAATAGTCACCCTTTGGGCAAGATTCATCTCCGATGCCAATTTGAGACTTGAAATCAAAAGTAATGTGTTATGTTATTGATGCCGACACATCTTACAATCTCTTGCTTGACGGCCGTGAATCCATGCCAACTGGATTGTGCCTTTCACACTCCACCAATGCTTTAAATTTGTGGATAACAAGGCGATGGTCAGGATTGTGTTCACCAAATGCAATCGTTCAATGGAGTAGAAAACTACTTTATTGATTCTCTACTTTATAAAGAGAACGGTAAATTGGTAAAAAAATTGTTGCCAAACGACATCGATTGTAGCAACGAAGCGGATTCAGAATCAAGAGACGATCTAGCAAGTTTTTTTTGATGAAGAACCAATTATGACATATTTCAATAATCCTGATTGTTATAATTCCGCCGATAATGACGGCGAATGGGTCCTTAATGAAAATATCAATTTCGATTATTCTTTGTTTCCTGATGATGTAAATAGTCCTGTTGACATGTGTCCTTTACATATGCATCAGCAAATGTTAACAGTATGCACGCACATAGAGGAGAATAATGGATCTGTCTTTGTAGTTCCGCCTTCTAAGAAGAACCACTCGCCAATCGTATTTGGAAAGTCCAATATTGGATTACTACATCCAATGACTCGGACGAAGACTTACAGCCCCCACAATTCTTCCATTATGCACGGTTGGCGCATCGCATGATGAAAGAAATGGAATACGACTTACGTCATGGTGAAGGCTTAAACTTTGAAAAGGGATGACGCATCTCTCTGCAACCTTTCGTACTGAAGGAAAGCCCACCAACTACTACAATTAGACTCGTAGAGGGTTGATGTACGTTATCCATCCACTCAATTTGATTCAGAATCTGAAAAGTCTCTATCATCGCATTCCTTAGACTCATCGGATTGGGAATCTGACATAAGTGTGAAGGTTGTCTTCAAGAAACTCTTCGCCAACATGACATCAACCAGTCAGGTAAAATGAGAAGAGGACTTGAGACATTCGACACTGATCCATGGGCTCAACAACTTGATCTTCAATGGGAGAAGCATTTCGAGTAACGCTATCCTCCTTCTGAAGATAAAGTAATCCAAATCGATGTAGTGATCAAACACACCCAATCTCATCTCTATAAGTGAAAGCTTGTCGCCGACAGAGAAGCAAGACCTTATCTCTTATAAAAGAATATATAGACGTCCCTGTCTAGAGCTATAAAGACATGCATGGTCTCGATCTTCAGGTGGTCATGCATCGTCTCAACATTAAACAGGATGTTAAATTGGTCAAACAATAGCAATGGCAGTTTTGACCTGATATCATGGAGACAATCGAGATTGAAGTTCAAAAATTCATCAAATATGGCTTCATTCGAGAGGAACAGCACCCAGACTGGGTCACTAACATTGTGCCTGTCCTTAAAAAGAACGAAAAGATTCGAGTCTATATCGACTTTTCACGATCTTAATATAGCCTGTCCTAAAAATGAATTTCCTTTATCCATCACTGACGTCATGATTAACAACACATGTAGTTTTGAAAGGATATCTTTTATGGATGGCTTCTCAAGGTACAATCAAATTAAGATGTAATCGGATGACGAAAAGCATACATCATTTTGAACACCGTTAGGTAATATTCTGCTATATAGTAATGTTGTTCGGATTGAAGAACACAGGAGCAACCTACCAACGTGCAATGAGTACAATCTTCTGTGATCACCTATGAAAGATAGGGGAGTGCTACGTCGATGACATTGCAATCAAAAGTTGTGACAAGAATAACCATCTGCATAACCTGAGATGGTGTTTGATCTCATGCTAGCTCACCAGCTGAAGATGAACCTGGCAAAGTCTTTCTTGAGAGTTTCAAGTCGCAAGTTCCTTGGATTTAATATCATATCCAAAGATATTCATCTTGACCCCGACAAGATAAAAGCCATCCATATGCGACCTTCAAAGAACTCAAGAACTCAGGGGTCTACAAGGCAAGCTGACCTACATCTGTAGATTCATCGTAAATCTGTTAACCGTTTACACCACTAATGAAGAAGGGCGTGTCTTTTGTCTGGAATGACAGTTGTCAAAAGGCTTTTGAGGATATCAAAGAATGCCTCACTAAGCCTCTGGTCCTGGCATCTCCTGTTTCAGGAAAACTATTCTTACTCTATGTAAGAGACATGGACCATTCTTTAGGTGCTTTACTTGCACAGAATAATGATGAAGATGTCGAGCAAGCCATCTCTTACCTAAGTAGAATCTTGATTGGAGCTGAAAGTTGCTACAACCCAGTCAAAAAAGAGTGCCTTGCTCTTGTCTTCACCATCCAAAAGACACGACATTACTTGGTCGGGCAGACCATTCATGTCATTTCAAGAGGCGGTGCTCTACAGATTTTTTATGACAAAGCCAAGTTCTTGAAACTCCACACTAGCTGATTGGGCTATACTACTGTCCCAATATGACATAACCTTCATACTCCAAAAGGCCATCAAGGGCCAAACCCTCACAGACTTCTTAGCAGCTCATCCAGTTTTGGAGACTTCAAAGCTACATGAAGATATCCCAGATGAAGTCATT
This sequence comes from Agave tequilana, assembly GCA_038442645.1. Lineage (NCBI taxonomy): Eukaryota > Viridiplantae > Streptophyta > Magnoliopsida > Asparagales > Asparagaceae > Agave > Agave tequilana. Next base: position 78,301 of record JAVJIF010014378.1, on the reverse strand, counting down.
GAAGCCAACATGACTTCAAGCTATGATATATGGTAAATGTTTTTTGACGGTGCATCAAGAACAGTCTCTAAGAGTAAAATTATCGCCAGAATGGGGGAAGTGTTTTATTTTACCAACGACCATGTCCTCCCTCATGCCTTCTCATTAACGGAACCTTGTTCCAATAATGTAGCTGAAAATAATGCCTTACTCATTGACCTTCAACTTGCTCAACAAATTAGAGTAACATATCTCGAAGCCTATGGTAACTCCAAGTTGATCATTAATCAGATGGCGCAAATGTGAAAATACAAGGAGATAAATAATTATGAACAGTACAAAAGATGCTAACAAGTTAAAATAGGAAAACTCGAAAGCTGAGTAGGGGGCTGGAAGGAAAGGATTCTGGACAGTCTGCCGATGATCTACGCTTCCACTGCGCATCTATGATCAACACAGGATGAATCCACAAGCTCGAAGCTCTAGGATCTGGACATGCAGATCTAGGAGAGTCAGAACTCCCCAACGAGTGGTGAAGCAAGAGCCAAGTGGCATGAAAGGTCGTGCATACGAGTATCAATAAATCTGAGTTAAATGCATGTGCTGAAAACTGTGTCGTGAACATAGGCACACAGGAGCAAGCAATAAGACATCAAGTGAAGTAAATATGAAAAAACTAGTTATACAAGCTCAAATAATTGATTCGTGAGATTAGTACGTCAAAGAAATAATTCAAAAAAGAAACCTCATCTATATACCTTATATCTCACATCACTGTATCCTGGTTTCATATAACCCAAATTGTCTCCTAACTAAGATAGCAACATAAAACCGACAGAAAACTGAAAAAATCAATAATATACTGAATACGAGCAAATCAGCTGCACAAGCTTAGTTTACAGCTTCATAAGACTAGTACATATAAAGAATAATCCAAATAAGAAAACACTCATCTATATCCCTTATGCTCATGTCACCGTAATCTGAGGGTATACAACCCGGTTTGAAAAATAACACAATGAATTGTTAATTAGCATCTTATTATTATTACTCGTCCGACCTATATATCTAGGTATGTCTCCTGGTGTACATCTCAATACACATACATTCATATATGAGCAAGTTAAGGTTTGTTATTGAAAACTGATGAACAATTAATGGATCATATTTATAGCGGGTCCCGTCTCTGCCCTGGACAACTACCTTTGTGATTCTGACTCCTGTTTTCGGTTACTTACATATCGCCCCACTATACACATCGTTGGAGACTTATATTACACCCCACACAACAGTTTGTATTATAAACCATCATTATAAATACGACATCACACCGGCATCCATCAGTTTCCCCCGACTTGGTGTAAGTGATCATTTGTATAGTTTATTAAATAATTATCAGATTACAAGAATGAGTAAGAGTATGTCAGGAGTATCATGAGTACATGTGTACTGAAGTATATCAATGTGTGTCAGGATATCAGGTTATCATTCCCGTAAGTGGTACTTATAAGTAAAGTGCATCATGTATGATTGTTAGATGTTAAGTATATCAAAAATCAAGTGATAACAGACAGGTGTCAGGTGATAGCATGCCGGAATCAGGTGTCCAGTAATAGCATGTCAAGTAATAAGCACAATACATATCGCTATCATATATTACAATATAGGAAAACAGTACCAATACAAGGGATCGGTAGAATATAGAAAATGATACTAATACAGGGGATCGGTACGAATACAGAAAACATACAGTTTTTAAAAATTAATGTAGTAAAGATTTTAAACTCTTCACAACCATCAAAGAGTTAAACAAGCTATCGAGTAGGCATGCGAGTAGGCAAGCAAGCGAACATCAAAGCGAAGCTAAACAAGCTGGAGGGAAGCTAATGTACAACAGTAGATGCTATCACACTCGGCGTGGTTACCATTCGTAGCACAGCTAAATGCACATGGTGAAGCATGCATATGATCGCCATACTATCACTCATGACACAACCGTGCTCACGAGGTAACTACGCTCGAATGGAGTTAGCGATTAGTGCTGACACTAGGTCCGCCTATCAGGCATAGCATATAGAAAGTCCAGAGGACTTTAAAAATCTCAGAGAGGTTAAACCGAAAAGTTATAGTAAAAACTACGAAGTAGTTAAGCCGGGAGACTGAGCAAGTACCTGCAGGAAATGTTAGCACCACGCATGAATGCAAATGCAGTAACGGAACGTAACATGTAACAAATAGCTAAGCGAGGGGTCATGCAAAGCTAAACAGTAATGGGAAAAAATCAGTAAACAGTGTTAGTCGCTAAAGCACATGATGGAGTCATGCGCGTGTCCCGAGATGAGTGTCCAACCACTATGTCATCGTACCCGATCACAACTCCCGCACAAGTGAATCTAGCGAATTAGCATTGAGCGCTAAACTCACCATCCAGGCGATAGCATATCTAAACAAACTGTGAAGTGGTTGAGCTCGGAGGCTTAAGGGCCCGGAGGCTGCATAAAGAGCATGGAGGCTAAACTACCATGAAGGGTCGGCCACGCATGATAATAGAGCAGATCACAGGTAGTGTATAAGTACATGAATTAAACTATGCTACTACAGACATTCATCACACATATACTACATATACAGTCCTGGGTACTCGGCCACATGCAAATACCGGTACACAATTAATATAAATACAATCTTAAATACAGAATAAATACGATCTATCTCGACGAAGCGAGGAAACACAAAACGAGGTGATGACACTCGCCTAAATCAACGAAACACCATGAAATCCCCGAAGTCCAAAATTCTAGTATGAAACGCGCGTAGGCATTCAAATATGAATATAATATATATATAAATATATATAAGGGGGAGAGAGAGAGAAGAGAGACTGAGATAAAGACACTGAGAGAGATAGAGAGTGAAGGAAAGAGAGGGAGAGAGAGAATGAGATAGAGAGAGATAGAAAGTGAAGGAAAGAGAGTGGGAGAGAGAGAATGAGATAGAGATAGATAGAGATAGGGAGGTAGGGAGATAGAGAGAGATAGGGTGTGAGAGAGAGATCCAGTGGAGAGAGAAAAAGGGAAGAAAGAAAAGAGACAGAAGAAAAAGAAGAGGGGGGCTGGCCAGCGACACTGGCAGGCCGTGGATGGCAGCTCCATTGGGCCAGAAGAGAGTGGCGGCCCGGAACCAAAGGAAAGAAGGAGGAGGGTGCAACCCTAATTGAAGGTGAGGGTTTTGGGGATTGTTGAAGCGAGGTTTCGAAAGGCGAGGAACGGCTAGGATAGAAGAGCTCATCAGGGGAGAGGTGGTGGTCAGAGAGGTGGTGTATGCAGTGGTGGAGAGGGTGGAGAACATGTTGAAAATGGGTGTAGGTAGTGGTGAAGGTGGAGATGATGTGAAGTGATGATGGGGATAGAGTGTTAGGAGGAGAGTGGGAGAGGGAGGATGTGGTGGTGGCCAGAGTGGGTGAAGTCTGTCAGAGGCTAGCTGGCGCTAGAGGAGGGGGACGCGGGTGCGTTGGGTTGGAGGAGAAAGAAGAAGTAGAAGTATGAAGAAAATGAAAAGAGAGAAAAGGGAGAGGGTATATATATGCACTCAAGTGTGGAGGGGAGTGGTAAATGATGTCCGCCTTTCTCTGAAATGAGATCCGTGTCTCTCAGTAAGACCCGCGTCTTACAAATGAGACTCGTGCATGGGTTGAGACGCACATGGGTGAGGGTGACGTTTGGCAGAGGAGAAAGAAGTGAGGAAGTAGATATTTTAGGGGATTTAAAATGAGAGTCACGTCTCAATGGAACAAGACCTGGGTCTAGTTAAAAATAGTCCAGATGCAGAGGTGAAGTCCGCGTTGGGGCTAAACACTGTGATCCGCATTTGAAAGAGGAGAGAGAAAAAGTAGTTGAGGGATATTTTGGGGAAAATTGTGTGGTGGGGAAAATTTGGAGAAGGAAAGGAAAGGAAAAAGGAAAGGAAAAAAGGAAAAGAATGAGTGAAAGAGAAAAATTAAAAAATAGAAAATATAAAAAAATATCTAGATAAAACTCTGAAATCTGGGAAACCACCAAAAATACCGAAAAAGGCAGAAAAATGAAGTAAATTGGAACGATCCCAAAATTCTAAAAATACTAAATATTATTCTAAAATACTTAGTGAAATCAATTTTTAGAAATTCAATCTCTTTTTCTAATAAAAATCTTGGAATCAACCGATGATACCAGTCGACACAAAATCCGGTCGAATTTCAATAAATCAGAAAATTCTCAAAATGCGTTTAAATAGAAACTGTGATTTTAAAGAATAATGTGGAAGTAGATTTTAAAAATTCAACTCTGTTTGTAAACTAAAAATTTGAAAAAAAATCAGAAAATTATGAAAAATCTAAAATATTGAAAAATAATATTTGAAACTAAAATCTGTCTAATCTGGCTACTGAAAAGACCAAATCAAAAAGACTAAATCGAGCAATACATTAAATTGAGTCCCCGATTCAGAATAGGGTTGACTCCGAGTCCACGAATCCAGATCCAATACAAAACAATCATATAAATAATTATAAAACAAAACAAATATAGGAAATAAACGTACCTAAATACATATTCTGAGAACGGAGTGTATAGGAGATTTATAAAAGACCTGCATATTCTTGTATAAATCATCATGTAATTGGAGATCCGACTTTGGAGACATCTTGCTTGAATAAAGCTTTTATTTCTCTATAATTTGACTGGATCTTGAAGAAGAAAATCAGAGAAAGAAGATAGCTTCAATTGGGTTTGTTTCTTTTCTTATACTTTTATTTTAATTAGTTCAATGTTTTTCAATTACAAAATCTGCTTTCTTATTTTTAGCGATGAACTAAATACAACTTGCTCGAGCTTAGATGTGGCTATCAATGGAAGATTATTCATGAATTAATTTGTATCTAGATGTTCTTATTGAAAGTTTGCTAAATTTTTATTCTTGTTTTAAAGTTTATTAATTGATGGTTATAATTATATAGATGGTTAGGTTGGAGACCGACATGAGATAACCTAACAAAACCTCATAAGATAGAAATCACTACTTACAGGCTGAGACCGAGATGAGAGGCATGCTGTTGTAGGCTTGTAAATTCACTAGATCGATATATTGTTGGTTCTAGTTTAGGGTTAGATTTGATGATACTCGATGAAGATTATTAAATACCAGAGGATCCTTTGATTGTTAGCAACACTTTAACTAAAGTTTCTTGTACAATTAATAAGAATAATCTGAAATAGAAACGCCGAAGTCGTTAAGCCATAGCACTTTTCTCATATTAAAAACACTTTTTTTAATTAGTTTACTCATATTTTCCAAATTTTCATAGTTTTCAATAAGATTTTGAAATAATTACTGATGGTATTTAAATACAATCCCCACGGGTTCGACACTTTTCTTCATCACTTTATTACTTATAGCGATCGGTATACTTGCTAAATCATCCATCAAGTTTTCGGTGTCGTTACCAGGGATTGTTAATATAATGTCGCTAAAAATTAGGTGTGATCTTAATTTGAATTTTTAATTTTTCTGCATAAACTTTTACTACAAATTTTCTATTTTAGAATACAGGAAGCAGAACTCAAGAGAACACTAAAAGACAGCGAATCGCCATCCCAACAAGGGATCCGCCGTCCAGAAGCCAAATCTGAAGTCCAGATTTCAGGAATTGATTCCTATATCTATATGCGAAATTCTGAAAGTTTGACCTGACAGAATTTGATCCAGAGATCGAAAGGACTATTAGACAATTGTTAAAGGAAAAGAGAGATCGAGAAGTGGCGATCGCAACTACTGAAGAACATAAAGCATTATGAGACTATGGGGCGCAGTCCACCTCAGCGGCTGCATCTTGTATTATCAAGCCAACTATTCAAGCCAACAATTTCGTGTTGAGGACCAGTGTAATACAATTGGTGCAGAACATGTGCTAATTTGGGGGAGGACCCGATGAAGACCTGAACGAGTACATCAAGAGTTTCTTAGAGATATGCGACACTAAGAAGCATAATGTGGTTTTTTCTGATAAAATTAGATTGATACTTTTCCTTTTTTTTGTAAAGGATAAAGTAAAGATTTGGTTCTACACTCTACCGAAACCTAAAGAGACGGTTGCAACATGGGTTACAATGACATTGGCTCTTTTGGTCAAATACCTACCACCGGCCAAGTTATCAAAGTTAAGAAGCGATATTATGACCTTTTCCCAATTAGATGATGAATCCATACATGATGCTTGAGAAAGGTACAAAGTGCTACTGAATAAGGCATCAAATTATAGGTTATCCCATGGTTGGAGATCCAATTCTTTTACAATGGACTCCACCCAAATACCAAAATGATCATAGATGCTGCTGCGGGTGGAGCCTTGATAAGCAAGAACTTGGAGGAGGCTCGAGAGTTCCTTAATAAGATGTCATCAAATCACTATCAATGGCAATCATCAAGGGGTTAAGCAAAGAAGATAACAGGGGTATATGAGCTTGATATCTTATCAGCAATTCAAAAGCAACTGGCGATTATCACGAAGCGCTTGGAGCAGCCACTGTAAGTTTCATCCAAACCAACTCATCTTGTGATTTTTGTGGAGGAGGTCATGAAAGCAATAACTGTCATGGTAACAATTTTGCCTTCAAAATGAACAAGCCAATCATATCAATAACTACCAAAGACCAAACAATCTCTACTCAAACACATACAAGTTTGGATGGAGGAACCATTCAAATTTGCAATGGGAGAACAACATAAAGATGAACTTTCATCAAATGCAACCACAACAACAGCAACAACAATGGCAACAACAAGACAAGAAAACCAAGTTGGGAAGAAGCAGTAATGCAACTGACAACTAATAACTTCTTGAAGAATATAAAAACTTTGAAGAATAACAAATAAAATCTCAAAATTATTTTCTTTGATTTTTTAAAACTTTGAAACAAGTGACAAAATGAATATTTGAGACTCAAAAGCTTGTTTAAAACTTCTTAGAAAATGGGCGATATAGCACTTGAAAACTGATAATTTTTCTCTTCAAAAATCTTAAAGAAAAATTCTCCCAAAATCATTATATATACCAAAAGGGAAACTAGCCGTTGGAGTCCAAACACTGGCCAGATGGGCCTGTTAGTCGACCGTCTGATCGACCGCCAACAGTCAAAACTTTTACCATTGGGGTTTGCCTGTCGACCGGTCGGTCGACCGATAAAACCCGAGAGCATTACAGAGTTGGATGATCGACCATTGGTCGGTCGATCTCTGTTGTCGGTCAACCAGCCAGTCGACTGAACTCCCATACTAGAGTTGTGCACATCTGTGCATGTCGGTTGATCGTTCGATCGACCGGCAGAGCAAATGAGCTCTGCCATTGATCGATCATGCGATCGACCAGCTCAGCACAAAAACATATATTTAAAGTAAAACATCTTTTTAAATCCCCATATAAATGCCAATAAATTTCTAAAAAATAAGTTCCTGTAAAAATACTGAAAAACAAATATGTGTGATAAAAAATCAATACATATTACAAACATGTGAACTCTTTTTGGGAATATAGAAATTCAATCTGAAAACAACACTGTATTTTCCAAAAAATGTAAAATGGAAATTTTGTTTTTCCAAAACTTATGTAGATATAAAAACAAGTTGTTCAAATATATATGAATTTCAATAGTGTATGGATACTCCAATACACAAAATATGAACTTATTTTTTGACAAATAGAAATTATTTTCTAAAACAATGAACTATATATATGTAGGAAAATTCTCAAATGAGAAACTTTCTCAAAATAAGCTTCATGTGAAAATTATATAGGAGCGATTCTGTGGATGATCTGAACCGTTTATCTTGATCTACATACTCTAATTAAATTACCAATAAAAATCAAGAGATTCTGAGTCTTATTACCCACGCATCAAATGACATCTTTATTCTGTAGTGAATATAACGTATGTTTTGTAACCACTTGTTGCTTAGATAAAAAGGTTCAGAATCACGTGAATTTTTACTGATAGTCTAAATAAAATATGTAGATCAAGATGAACAGTTCGGATCATTACATGATTGCTCCGACAGGGTTTTCTCACGATCTTTATGTGAGAAAGTTTCTCACTTAAAGACCTCTCTCTCTCATATATGTGTGTGTGTGTGTGTGTACATATATATACACACATATATACATATACATATATACATATATACATATATATATATATATATATATATATATATATATATATATATATATACACACACACACACACACACACACACACATACATATATACATATATATATATGGGGTTACTGTACCTCAGCCTGCAGGCTGAGATAGTTTCTCAGCCGGCGGGACGTGGCTGAATATATGCCACACATCGGCCGCAGTGTGTTGGCGCCAAAAAAATCAAAAAAATCCCGTCTAAACAATCGTGAAACAAATTGACCAAAATACCCTTTGTTAATTCTAAACTGGAATAAAGTCATGAACAAACAAAATTTCAGTTGAATATATCTACAGTTATAAAAATTCGTAATTTTAATACATCAAAAAATATAATTAAAAAAAATTGGATCAATATAATGTAAAATAAGCAGAAGCATTGAAAATTTAAAAAACATGCCATGGTCGCAGACTTAATACAATATAACAACTGCGACACAGTCGCAGTCACTAGTCGCACTCATAGTATAACAAAACGTTTTTATGCGACCTAATACAATATAATTTCAATTTTATATGACAACTGCGACACAGTCGCAATCACTAGTCACAGTCATTGTATAACAAAACTTCTTTATATAACGTCTGCGACCCTAGTCGCATTCTATCGTACAACAATGCGACCTCCTTCAGTACTGCGACCAAGTCGCAATCTTCTTTCCCATGCCTTATGTAAAAGATTTTTAATATGCGACTAGGGTGGATTAGCCATGCGACCCTGACGAATATAACGCGACCATGGACGCAGTTAATAATTATATTACTTCACCCGTATAAATTTTTAAAATGAAAGGTTGCGACTTTGGTCGCAGTTGCAGGACGCAGACTTAATAAATAAACTGCGACCTTGGTCGCAGTTGCTGGTCTTTAGTCTTAATCAACAACAACACTGCTACCTTGGTCGCAGTTGCTAACCGTAGTCTTAATAAAATACAATGCGACCTTGGTCGCAGTTGCTGGTTTTTGGACTTAATAAAATACACTGCGACCTTGGTCGCATTCGCTGGTCTTTATTTGTAATCAACAACAACACTGCGAATTTGGTCGCAGTTGCTGGCCGCAGTCTTAAAAAAATAATCTGCGACCTTGGTCGCAGCTGCTGGTCTTTAGTCTTAATCAACAACAACACTGCGTGGTCGCAGTTGTTTCTGTTTGCAATGTAGTCTTATGCGACCTTGGTCGCAGTGTCGTCTCTGGTTCAAGTTGTTTTGTTTGCAATGCATGACTGCGACCAACGTCGTAGTTTATTAAAAACAAATATGATTTTTATTTATGTCCAGGCATTTATGTCCAGGCATATGTTTTTGTTTGCAATTTTTATTTATGTCCATGTAATGCAACCCTAGATTGCAGTTGCTGGCCATTTTTATCAATAACAACACTGCGACCTTGGTCGCAATTAACCATGTACACTGCGACAAAAGTCTCTGACTAAGGTCGCAGTTTAAATGTACACTGCGACCAAAGACTCTGACTACATTATATACAAAAAAATTAAACTATAAGTAGAAATTTATCGCAGGCTGAAAAAATTGATCTGAAAAGATTTATATTTTCAGAAAAATTTTTATTGCAGGCTGAAAAGGATAAACTAGATCTTTCAAAAAAGAGGTAAAGAAATAGGGCAAAAAGTAATTTATATAAAATAACCTAAATCCTATAAAGAGCGGCAAAAAAAAGGGAAAAATAATAATAAACAATAAGAAAAGTTATCGAAAGGGGTATTTGGTAATTTAACTTCTTCCTAAAAGCGGGCCGCAAGTCAGTGTGGTAACAAATTGAGCCACATCACCACAGGCTGAGAGAGTACTCTCAGCCCGCAGGCTGATATACATTTTTCTATATATATATATATATATATATATATATATATATATATATATATATATATATATATATATATATATATATATATATATATATATATATAGTGAGTTGATCCCCTAAGAACGGTTCTCACGAATTCATGTGAGAACTTTCACGTGGGTCGTCGGATCTGATAGAGATCTAGTTTTATTTGATTTGATCTATCAGATCCGATGATCCACGTGAAAGTTCTCACAGAAATCCGTGAGAACCGTTCTTAGAGGATCAGCTCCCTATATATATATATATATATATATATATATATATATATATATATATATATATATATATATTATATATATATATATATATATATATATATATATATATATTGAACATCAAGTTTCTCCAAAACATGCATAAACACAAAAACAAGTACTTCAAACTTATTTGAAGCATAATGTGTTTTTTGAAGCATAATGTGTATGGACAAAGCCCAATCCACATGTAAAATAATATAGACTTGTTTTTGATAATATATATTAATATGAAAATAAGTTATGATAAATACAAAAAACTCATGTATTAAACTCATCAAACTAAGTTTCTCAAACACATTTGAAGCATCATGTATATGGATGAAATCTAATGTATGTATAAACAAATATAAACTTGTTTTTAATGAAATCTATTCATGAATTCAAAATGTATATTTGTTAAACTGAAACTAAAAACCAATAACAATCATTGTGTGTGTATGAGATTGGGCAATCAAATCTAATTTATACTTTACACTAGATCTAAACTTACAAAATTCTAGACACAAGTCTTCTTGCTTCTTCTCTAACTAGACTTGATCCAAACACGATCCTTGAGTTAGACTCCATCTTGAGTGCTGGATGCGATCATTAAGCTTAACCTCTTGAATCATCTTGTGTTAGCTCCAAAACTTGACATCGAACTTTTTGTTGAAGCTAAACACCAACTAAGATCTTGATTGAATGTCTGAAACTTAATAAACGTAAGATTATTAGTATTATAATTTCATGAGTTAGTCATCATCAAAACTAGAGCGATAGGCTTTCAGGCCAACAGATATTTCCTACTCTAAAGCTTATATTTTATAAGAGATTGTTATTGTATTTATAAACCCTAGAGACCTATTCTAGTAAGGAATATAAGAAAATACCAAATCCAACTTCAACTCAGTGTCAGAGTTTGATCCTGATTTGTATTACAGCTAGTACACGATAATTGCTAAAAACAGGCAGTCAAACCACTGAACTAGAAAAGTTTCAACATAAATGTTGTAGCCTTTTCAATCATTTTTCCGTATCATATTGAATCATTGGAATTGGATTTTTTTAACAAAATTGTGATTAAAATACTAAAACTTGTTCAGTCTGAATCTGATTCTGTGCTGACTTCTGATTGACTAGTCAACAGCAAATCCGCCATAGCCAACGGCGAATCCACCATTTGACTTTGACTTTTGACTTTAGAATTTTTGTGAATTCTTTATCTTTAAGTGTATGTCCTATTTCACTCTCTGAATTCATTTCTGGGTCTCTGTATCAGTGGTTTTCTTACTGCAACTTTTATCATCTTTTTCCTAATTTTTCTCCAAAATTACTCTTGACTTTACATTTGCAAAATTATAAGCAAAACTACCTATGCAGAACTATATATGTCAAAAATATATATATAAAGAATATAAAATATGTTGGGATTTGGGTCGAACAAATAGTCCCACATCGGCTAGACGTGGGATGATCTTGGGAATATAAGGATTTGGGCAACTCCACCTAAAAGGCTAGTCTTTTGGGATGGAGCCCCGAGTCCTTCAAGTGGTATCAGAGCCATGCCCCGAACTTAGTCGTGTGTGTGGGTTATGTTCGATGATGTAGATCCCCCAATGGCGCAAAGGCGCAATGGGTCTACCCACCCCACTGGCGCAAAAGACGCAATAGGCCATGTGAAGCTAATGTTTGGCTCTCGAGAAATTTGGCAGTGGTGCTCCTTTGCAATGGGCGTGCCGGCTGCTGCCACGCGGTGTAGAGGAGTGACCGACTGCAGTTGGTACTTCACATAAGGCGTGCGGCTCCCACGCAGTGAAGAGTTGGATCTCGATGGAGCATTTGATCTTCTAGTGTGAAGATAGTTGAGCTTGCAGGGGAGACTCGGGTAGACTCTTTGTTCGAGGGGGGATTGTTGTGATTTGGGTTGAACAAATAGTCCCACATCGGCTAGACGTGGGGATAGTCTTGGGATTATAAAGATTTGGGCAACTCCAACTAAAAGGCTAGTCTTTTGAGATGGAGCCCCGAGTCCTTCAAAATATACATGAAAATCATAATTATCAACATGTATGTTCCAAACGATAATGTGTTCAAATATGAAATTTAAGAACTATAAGTCAATAGAGATTTAGATGACATATACCACTAAGAATGTATAAGTGAGAATTTAACCTTATACTGATGAAGTATGTATTCACAATAGTTTAATTCAGAGTTACCTTACTCACTGAGCATTCCAGCTTAACCCGTTATTGTTAACTCTTTTTTCATGTCATAGCAAAGATGAGATCAAATATGAAGCATTGGGATGCCTCGAAGAAACAGCGGAAGACTAACTTGTGAAAGAACTAATAATCTTTTTGAATTGTTTCCATATTGTATGTTTTTAGATAACTTTTGTAACTCCTTATGAATATAAATGTGTACTAGTACATGATAAGACTTGAAGATAGCTTTGGGATGTATATCTATATGTTGATTAAAACTTTATTTTGAACCTCAGATCTTGAGGTAAGTAAATATAGTTTCTATTAAGATATGTGTTCTGGTAGACTTATATATAGTATATGAGTTAAATTGTTGAGATTTAAGTCGTGAAGTTGATAAGTAGGCTGATGTTGGCTGAAAATTTGATAAATATGTATTACAGAAGACTCTTAATTATAGAGGAAATACTGTCAAAATTTTCAATAAATTTAGAGATGTTATGAAGAATATGAAATTGATTATAGTAAATTGATGATTAAAACTGAGACTGTCATATTATTAATAGTACATAGAGTAGTGCTTCCAATTGGAGGCCCAATCACAGTTTCATTTGCGTTTTGAGTGAACCACGCCCTGAATCGTATCATGTCGAGGCAATACGTGTCTACATATGGTACAAAAATAAACTTAGCCATGGATTTTAGATTTACACAGGACTCAGAGTATTGTTTTGCTTGTCCGTGTACTAAAAAGTTTCATGTCAGTTCTTTGTAACATGAGGCGGCTCCGGCTATGAATAAGAATGGACGTGTCTATGGACCCCATTGGACGTGTCCAATAGAAATTTTTGAATATGAATTTTTCTCATTTTCTTATAAAAAAAATTCTATTGAACATGTCACTTGAGGACTCATGAACATGTCGATTTTCATCCCTACCGGTTCATCACCAAACTCGAGTCATCTGGGGTCATTGAAAAGAATGTCTGTAAAATTACTTGGTTAATCAACAAACATTTTATTTAAAATGCCACTACTACTACGTTCTGATTAATTAACTGCCGTCAAAATTAAAAAAAATGGATCAATTCATTATTTAAAAGAGTTTGCACTGCAAACCCAATACAATTAACTTAATAATCACCCTCCAACGAACACGTTGCACATGAGAGGCACGTGACTGACCGCGCTCCCTCATCGTGCAACTGTTTTACAACACAAAGCACCAAAAGCAAAGCAAAATACCATGCATCACCAACAGTCACTACAAAACACTGAACCAAATCCATCTACACAGCCCCCTGGCGGTTCATGAAGTCAAGGAGGTTGACCTGGCCCTCACTGAGCCCGTTGCCGGAGAGCGTCGGGGCGTCGGTGGACCCCGCGCCCCTCTCGGTATCGGAGACGGGGAGGTGGCCGAGGGTCCCGTAGGCGTGCTGCTTGTACTCTTCAATGTCCGTGTACTTCACGTAGGGGCTGCTCTCTAAAGGAGCTCCTGCATTGTGCTCACTTCTTCCTCTCTCTTCTGTTGTTGTTGCTCGTTTGTTGACATCGTTCTCTACTTCTTTTTTTTTTCCTTTCTCTTTCAAAAATTGTTTTTGTGAAAAAATGAAGAGGAGTTTGGGGATTTAAAGGGGAAGAAAAGGTAATAAAAGGTTGTTGATGCTTACTATATTTAGTATTGAAATTGGCAGAAAAATTGGAATGTTGGTTTCAGGTGGACCTCATCCTTTTGTGGTGGGAGAGACATTGACCTGGTTTACGTTCCACGTTGACATTGTTGTTTGGGAAATTTTTTTTTTTTTTTAATTTGATCTCTCGATCGGGAGGAATGGCGTGCTTGATTGCCTATAATTGGAATCCAAGCGTTCCAGCGCGCAGGTACTATTTAATCTGTTGTGTTACATGGATTTTCAATTGAAAATCATAATTTATCGTACAAGCGTAATCTTAAGAGGCCATTTATTTGCTTGGAAGAAATCTTATATTCCATGGAATAACACTTCTTCGTTTGCATATTTGTTTTGCTTTGTGTGGTGGATAAAATCCGGCTTATCGTGGATTGGACCCATCACAAGCGAAGTTTGGTCGCTCTCCGAGAATGTTACCTGTCAAAGCACACACGGAAGACACCTTTCAGGTTAGGAGTATCGGTGTGGTGCCTGCCTAAGACCTTCGAACATGAGAACCAGTAGTTGAAATTTAAATGTGAGCGGACCGAGCAGAGGATTATTGCTGGTGCATAATCGTGGACTGAAACAGGAAAACTTCTAGTGTATGGAATCGACTAGTATAGGAAACTGCTAGTGTGGTGATTGGACTAGCACGAGAAACTGCTAGTGTAGTGGTATGGTGGACTAGAATAAGAAAACTTCTAGTGCATTGGTGGTGTATGCATGTATGCTCTGAGGATTAGGGAAGTTGTTGGCCCGAAGCCCCATCACTCTACTTTTGATGATGATTAACTCATGTAATTATAGTACTAATAATCTTGTGTTATTTAAGTTTCAAAAATTAATCAAAATATTAGATTGTGTTTAGCTTCAAGAGACTCAAAGTCAAGTTTGAAGCTAACATATGTTGATTTAAAAGCTCAAGTATAAAGATCACATCAAGTACTTGAGGAGGAGTCTAACTCAAAAGAATGAAGCTTTGATCAAGTCAAGCGAAGAAGAAGATCATATCGATAAGAAGACTCTAGTTTGTAAGAATATTTAGATTTGTGTAAAGTTTAAACGAGACGTGATTGCTCAAGCTTGCACACACAAGTTTACTATTAGTTTTTTATTTTCAATTTAACCCATTTCGTTTTAACTAAATTATTTGGTTTATAAAAAAAATTCTCAAAAATAAGTTCATATTGTTTAATATGTGCATTGGATTTTATCCATACACATTGATGCTTCAAATGTGCTTGAGAAACTTATTTTTGTATTTATACAAATTTTAGAAAAAACTTATTTTTCAAGTTAAAGATTGGAAAATTTGTTTTTCGAATTAAAGTTTAGTTTTGGAAAAATAATGTTTAATAAAGTTTATGTTTTCAAATTGTATTTTACATTACAAAAAGAAGCTCATATGTTTGTAATATGTGTTGATCTTTTATTACACATATTTATGCTCATATGTATTTATAAGAACTTATTTTTGTAGATTTTATATGAATTTATTGAGATCTAAAAAGATTTTTATATATATGAAATATATCATTTTGGCCTTAGGCCGATCGACTGGGCGTGTCAATGCAAACGGCTTGTGCACATGCGGTGAATCGGACGGTCGATCGAACATGCACACAAGCAAGAGCTTGTGCTCATGCGGTTGACCAGGCGATTGACAGCTTGCGCAGAGAGCCAGTGTGCCTCTCTGGTCATTGACTAACCCGGTCGACAGTGCGCAACAGAGAGCAAAGTGTTTTCAGTCGGTCGACCGAGCAGACGATCGGCTACTATAAGAACACATTATTTTCTCACAGCGGTCGATCGAGCGGTCGACTTCCAAGCCTCAACGGGTATAAAAATAGTCGTTAAGCAGTCAATCGGGCGATCGATCGCTAGGCTATTCTTCCCTCAAACAGTTATATTTTGATTTTTCAGTTTTTATTTTATTCTCAAACGGTTATATTTTACTTTATTTGGGCTTAATCACTATTTTAACAATTGAGTTTACTCTCAAGTTATCTCTACCTGATTCCTATCAATAAGGGTCATAGTTGAGAGTTTTAAACAAGATTTTGATAAGATTTTTGAAAGATTTTTGAAAGAGAAATTTGTGTTTAATTTTTGAAAAAAATGAAGAAAACATGTATTTTGAAAATACAAGTTTTGAGCTTTTAATTTCTATATCTTCAAAGATATTTTTTCAAGTGTTTTCTTAAGAGTTTCAATTCAAAAATCCTAGTTTTCTCACAAACTTGAACTATCATCTCTATATCTATTCTTATAGGATTCTTCTTTCTGTGAAATTCCCAGTTTGTTATCTTTGTGATCACTAAGGGTTATAATCTTCATTTACTTTATGCATTCTTCTTGTGTAGAGGAGTAATTATTGTATACATTCCTTTTCTGTAGAGGATCATTGGCTGAGTGCCCTCCTCTTGCGTAGAGGACTGAAGATTGTATCTTGTGTGGAGTTTCTTTGTGGAGATAGTGAAAATTCTTCATGGGGTGAAGAGACGTAGAGCAAGTGGCTCAAACCTCGAAACAAATCTCTCATATTTGAATTTTGTTTATCCCTCTCAACTCAATTTTATTATTGTTTATATCTTGCTTTATTATTACTGCTCATTCATATATGTTTGATATTGTTTATGTACTTACACTTGTTTTGATCCAAGAAAGCTATCAAAGCACCTCAACTCTTATAAAAGAGAAATCTTGATGAGAAGTTCTAGAGCCCTTTACTAGAAATTCGGCTTCGCTTCTAGGTTATCTACTGTGTGTTGAGTTTTTCTTAGTTAAAATTTTAATTTTTCGCTATTTATTAGCACATCGCCTATTTATCCCTCTAGGTAATCTTACGATTGGTATCAAAACTAGTGCTCCTGATATTCGGTTTAACAACTGAGGAATGATCCTTATTCTGCTAATCACATTCTTGTTTTCACACACATGGATTTTCTTGTTTCATCTATGTTTGATGTTAGTAACATTCAAACCTGAAAAATAAAAATGAGTGCATATCTTAAAACTATAAAATAAATGTTTATCTTGTCACAACTAAAAAGTTAAATCTTAAAATAGAAACTATTTTGAAGTCAATACATAAGCCACTATTGCACTAAACAAACCCTTAATAATGATTATATTTCTAGGGCTTCTAATTGTGATTCTGCTTTTACAATGTAGAATACGTCGATCTCTCTTGATTAACAAATTTCAAATGATACAGAGAGAGAATCAAGAGAAGCTGATTCCAATGAAGCATGTTTCATGGTCAAAGGGAATGACTCCTTTGCGGTAAACTCATAATCTAATCTTGATGAAAATGCAAATATGTTAAATGATGAGCTTGTCATATTTTGTGAAGAATTACTTAAAAACTATAAATTATTGAAAAATAAAAGTTTAAAATTGAAGAAAGAAAATGAGTTTTTATCTTCAAAACTAAATTTTGTTTTAGAAGAGAAAGATGTGATTTTAAAAGAAAATTAAACTTTAAAAATAAATTGATATTATTTCAAATAAAAATGATTCATTGAAAAATAAAGTTGATTTGGTTTCTAAAGAAAAGGAGATTGCTTTAAAAGAAAATGACTCTTTGAAAAGCCAAATTTTTTTTAATTACTAAAGAAAGAGATCTTGTTTCAAAAGAAAAGGGTTCTTTAAAAAATAAATTGAATGTTATCCTAAAAGAAAAAAAAAGATTTCCATTTCTTTTAACAAAGTGAAAAAGAATTTTTTTTCTCATGCTAATATTACTTCTTCTAATATTGATAAAAATGAAATTTATACTTTAAAAGATAAAATTGATTATTTGGGCTCAACCTTGAGTCAATGTGCTTTTGACTATAAGAGGTTGAAATCCTTATTTCAAAATAAACAAGCTCCACATATTTATTCACATATCACACCGCATGCACATATACATCATACTCATAAGCATGCACATGTGTATTCTGGTTCATATTATGTCACAAAGTTCATCTAGCCAAGTTTTGTTTAATAAATTAAAAGTTATAAATGCCAATGTTTTGGGTTTATATTGAAATTAACCCTCTAGGACTTAAAAGATTTGAATACCAAAATTCACACCAATTATATTTGACGTAGGTGTAGGCTTTCTCAAAATGTGAGAGAGTTTGGTTCCTTAGTATTGGATGCAATCGAAGCTTGATGGTCAAATCAATAGATGCATCATTATCAAGGAGTTTAGGTCAGAGGACCATCTTGTTTGAAAAAAGGAGATTAGTTCTATCAGTATTAGTAATTATCTTTATCTTTCATCTAATATTTATATATGCTTTAATTGGATAATTTTCAGCATATCATGATTTACATATTTTGATTATATGTTTAAATGCAAATCCTGTTAGAACTTGTGATATATTTGTATAGCTTTTGAGACACACTCTTGATTTTGTGCCAAACATAATACATATCCTTTATATACTCAATTCTTATTTAGTTATATGTATATATCCTAGTTTTGATGATTCTTACTTTATACATGTACTCTCATTAAAAAATATTCGTCTTTGAATAAATTTTAAAAATCATTCTTTATGATTGGTAATTTCAAACTCTTTTCAAATATTTTCAACTAGTCACTTTTGAAAATGCCTACCATTTGTGAGCGATTGGTTAGATGATCATGCCTTGTCTAATTTCAATTGACTATTCTTTTGACATATGCATGTAGGTTGGTGTTAAAATGAGTTATACATATGATTTATAGATATTTGATTTTTATATACTCATTCGTGTTTATCTATATTTGTATGTTTCAAATTTCAAGTGATATTAAATTTTAGTTGGTATCATACATATATGATTGATTGTGCACGTTTAACAATATACATACATGTTTTTATACCTCAATTAGTTTCATGCTAAGCTTGATTCTATTTTAAATTAGTATAGTTTTTAACAAGTATGTGTATTAGTTCTATGGTTGTTTCAAAAAGGAGGAGAAATTCTTTGACTTAATTTCTATCTTAATGCTATTCCCATCATTTTGACAAAAAGAGAAATTTTTAACAATTTTGCTAAAAGAATAATTACTTGGTAGATCTATTTCAAACTTGTTCATATTTTCAGTTGATATCAATTATTACAATTGGTATCTACATTTCAATTATTTTGTCAATTAACATTATGTTGATTTCAATTGATTTTAATTTAAATTGGTATAATTCTAAATTTCAATTGATATCTTTTGCATGATTTTCAAATTGATATTAATTTATCTAAAAATTTTCAATTGGTATTTCTGTTGATTTATAATGTGTTTATTTACAATTGGCATTTGTGTTTACATGAAAATTTAGTTTATGTATATATTGCCTATATGCAAGGGGGCTAACTTAGCATCTCCTCTATTTGCAAATTTATGATGAGTGTATTGTATAAAGAAAAGCATGATCTTTTTTATCTATATCATACATATGTGTAGGGGGAACTTAGCATCTCTGTCTATACATTGTATACTATACCTATGTGATTTAGGGTTTAATCATCCTTTCTTCATGTAACGCATGTATGTAGAGAGATTTAACTTAACGTCTCTTCTCGTCATGAATTTATGTCACATAAACCTTTACTTTGTTTTGTTTATCCCTTTGTTGATGAATTGACAAGAAGGGGGAGAGAAATTAAAGTTTGTATATGCATGTTATATTTCTGTGTTGCATATATATTTTAATATTTATTAATGCTTATTGAGTTTTATTGAATATCTTGTTGTTTATTTACTGTGCATGAGTTAAAGAAGAGATTTTATAAACTTTTTCACTAATTCATGCATATATAACTCGATGAGTTTTGCCATCATCAAAAATGGGGAGATTATTGGCCTGAAGTCTCATCACTCTAGTTTTGATGATTATTAACTCATGTAGTTATAGTACTAATGATCTTGTGTTATTTAAATTTTAAAAATTAATCATGATATTAGTTGGTGTTTAGCTTCTTCAAAAGACTCAAAGTTAAGTTTGAAGCTAACATGTGTTGATTCAAAAGATCAAGAATAAAGATCACATCAAGTCCTAAAGGAGAAATCTAGCTTGAAAGAATCAAGTTTTGATCAAGTCAAGTGAAGAAGAAAATCATATTCACAAGAAGACTCTAGTTTGTAAGAATATCTAGATTTGTACAAAGTTTATGTAATGCCCCAATCCCGCGGGTAGCAGACATTACTGCGACGTATATACATACCCTCACATATATATGCTAAGCATCAATACGGATAGGAATCAGAGTACGAAAGTAAACGGTGCAGTATATATTCCAACATATGAGTACAATTATAAAGTTATCACAGGATATGGTACAATATTATAGGAATATTACATCACCGATAGGCGTAAATGCGAGAATACAAGAGATATACAATTCTGAACAGTACAAGTGGGGCTCACAAGTTACAAAAATAAAATTTGACAGATGAGCAGGGGGCTATTTTCCATCAAAAAAATTGAGGTTCGTGGGAAAACTTACAAAAAGGGTAGAGGAAAAAAATTACAAGTATTTCTTTATAAAAAAATTACAAGTAGATCTCCTCTGAGATTTCTGAGAAAATGTGTCAGTAGGAATCTGATCAACGCGCGATCACTTTATCCCTTTGATAATGCAATCGATCAAGTGATCAAGACTGTTGTAGGCTGTCTAAAAATATCCAACAGACAAGCTACTAAGAAAGCAGAGTTCCAGCATCAAGGCGCGTCGGCCCGAAGCCCTGCGTCTCAGCAACAAGGCGCGTCGGCCCGAAGCCCCGCGTCTCAGCAACAAGGCGCGTCGGCCCGAAGCCCCGCGTCTCAGCAATAAGGCGCGTCGGCCCGAAGCCCGCGTCTCAGCAACAAGGCGCGTCGGCCCGAAGCCCGCGTCTCAGCAACAAGGCGCGTCGGCCCGAAGCCCCGCGTCTCAGCAACAAGGCGCGTCGGCCCGAAGCCCCGCGTCTCAGCAACAAGGCGCGTCGGCCCGAAGCCCGCGTCTCAGCATCAGGACGCGTTGGCTCACACCCGCGTCTCAGTTGCAACTACCCGAAATAAGGGGCCAGTCACCGCACATGTAGCAGGAAGTGGCCCCTCATTGTGGAGCGTTTTCAGGGGGCACGATCACCCCCTAAAAACCCTATAAATAGTCCCGTCACTATTGAAGGAGGGGAGGACAATTGACGACGAGAAGGAAAAAAGACGACAATCAAAGGGGAGATCAACGACAGAGAGAGAGAAAACCCTTCAGCGAGCTTACTGAGTACTAGCCGCTCTTCGCCTACCTCCTCCTCTAGAGTTTTGGTAGACGGAGCTGAGTTACTCCCTCTACCGACCGAAGAGAAGATCCCCGACGGTCCGAACAGTCATCTGGTCAACGGAGAACAAGATTCACTCTCCACCGCCACACGAAGAACCCAGCACTAAACAAAGGGGAATTCAAGATTCAATATTCCCCCTCCCTTGTAACCGGAAGATTAAGCCGGCTGTAATCTTTTCCATCTGATTCCAGGAAGCGTTACACCAGCCAACCCCTCTCCGTGTCAAACAAGAGATGGCGACTCCGCTGGGGACTACTTTCGTCACTGACGAACAGATCGTGGCGCAGGATGATGTTCTCCGTAAGGGGAAGATGGTCGAAACACTCGTTGTCGAGTTCGACCAGGCGAAGTATGAAGAGTTCCTCTCTTCTGGCTCCAAGAGCCCAAAGACCCGCGTCTGCCGCAGGGTCTCAACTGAGAAGCTACCCGAAGCCCAATCTGAGGCTCTGCCGGGTGCCGATGCCCACTGTGCCGAGACAAGTTCGCGCGCCAACGCCTCCCAGAAGGCCCGCGTGACCTCAGGCACTGCTGTTGCGATCAACCGCGTCGCACAGAACACACGCGCCAACGCCTCCCAGAAGGCCCGCGTGGTTCCAGGCACCACTGCTGCTGCGATCAACTGCGTCGCGCAGAATACCCGCGTCAACGTCTCTCAGGAGACCCGCGTGGTGAACGCTCTTGGTTCTACAAACCAGGATGTTGTTGGTTTCTCTCCACCTCCTCGACGCAATCGAAATGCTGAGCGTCGACAGAGGAGACGCGCGCGTCAACTCCAAGTCGGAACCGTGGGTTATCTGACTGGGGGTAGACGCGGCGTACAATCTGATGCCTTGCCCGCACCTCGTCCAGTGCGTGAGATCCGCGTTTGGAGACCCAAACGCGAGACCCCTCAAGTTGAGTCCTCTGAGGACCAACTCATCAAACGCCAGGGTGAAACCTCCGCGTCTTTTCAAACGCAGGAAGTACGCACTCATAGGCGTGGGGCCCAGCAGCCCACTCTCTCAAGCAACTCTGCCTAAACGCATCAGGCAGCAACGCGAGACTCGCGCGCGCGTCATACAGCCGCGTCATGAGAGTCGCGTCCCTGAAGTCTGCGTCCAGGCTGAACAGCACATGACTGTCTCCCGTCTTCGACGTCGCGAGACCAGTCTCTTTAATCCCCCTCCCACGGATTTGAGGGATTATTTGACAAGGAAAAGAAGTGCCAATCAAGCCACTTCGTCATGCTGCTGTCAGCAACTCATCCATATGCTCTCTGGATGCCATTATGGATCAGGCGTGCACCAGCAGTCCTTAATCAGACAGCTGACCCTGATTCCCCCGTCAGCCAAAAGAAGACGCTCCCACAGGAGGAGAACCTTCTCAGATGTTGAATACCCGGAGCTTACTGCAAACATGACTAGCAGAAGCAAGGGAAAACAACTAATGGTCAACTCAGAGGAATCTGACTCTGAGCCGGAGGGGGTGTATCAACACACTCGCACCCGGACAGGGGCCATTCCCCCAATTGACTATAATGCCTTAGCCCGCGGCATTAGAATGGGTGGTTCTCACTCCGCTATAGTGGAGTCGCAGGCTTCAAACTCTTCCGTCGAGAAGGAGGCTTCCGCCTACATGGCAGACACTCCTGAGGAGACGGCCAGGCGTTTAGAACAGACGCAGAAACACCAAATGGATATAATCGCCTCTCAACAGAGATCCATTGACTCCCTCAAGCATATGCTCGAGAAATTGCTTGAAGAAAGAGCGAGGTCTCCTCCTAGACGACCGAAGGGCAAAGGGAGAAAGGGAGGAAGCCCACCCTCCGAACCTTCCGACGAGACACAACGATCTACCTCGGATGTGTCCAAGCCCTCGTCGCAGGCAAGAAGCGACCAGACCCCGGGAAAGGCTCATGCTAAAAGAATGAGTCAACTGGAGCAGCGCCTCGAGGCCCTTACCAACCGTAAAGGCCTCCAAGAAGCTGGAGTAGTCCGGCCCTATCCGGCCGAATGGGACTTAGTCCCGTACCCTCCTAAGTTCAAGGCTCCAACTCTCCAAGCATTTGACGGGAAGGGGTCACCCAACCAGCACATCTACTACTTCAAATCCCAGACCGCAAATGTAGTAGATAACGACGCTATACTGGCGCGACTGTTCATAGGCACCCTGAAAGGGTTGGCCTTTGAATGGTTCATGAAGCTCCCAGAAGGTTCAATCAAGAACTGGGGCGACTTGGAGAAGTTGTTTCTGACACGCTTCTTCGAAGATGATTCGGAAGTGACAATGCCCACCCTTTTAGCTACCAAACAGCGAAAGGGAGAGTCCGTTAAGTCTTTCGTAGAAAGATTTCGGAACGTGGCACTCCGATGTCCAAGCGGCATGACCCAGGCCACCCTGGTGGAAACATGTCGTCATAATCTCCAGACCTCACTCCTTGCTCAAATAGGAGTTGCCGAAAGCCGCACCTGGAAGCAGTTAGTACAACAAGGTGAACAGGCTGAAGAGATTGTCGCCCGTGTCAGAGCGGAGGAAGGCAGGCCCAGGCTAGAGAGGTCAACAAGGCGTGCACCGGCACCAGACACATCCCTTCAAACAAAGCGGAAGGATAACTTGGCGACGGAGACCAAATCTCCCGCCAAACCTCAAACAGGCAGGGCAAGTGGCTCTTCAAGCCAGCCACGCCCCAACAAGCAGTATTCCTTCAAGGAGGAACATGTCGATTCGCTCTTCAAGCTACTCAACAAGAGCAACCGACTGAAGCTCCCTGAAGTTAGACGCCCAGAGGAAGTCGGCAAGACCGACAATCCCAACTACTGTATGTACCACAGGATGTTGGGACATCCCACCAAAAGCTGCTACGTCTTTAAGGACATTCTTCAGGCTCTGATTGACGCGGAGGTGTTAAAACTCCGACCAGAGCAGAAGAAGGTGACGGCCAATGTGACGTCTGTTCTCCAGTTCGGGAGGCAACCTCCAGCACCTGCCGGGGTAACTCCTATTCCAAGGGAGAATTAAGAGTGGTCAACACAGATCCTCACCAGCAACAGGAGAGGGGCTTGGTAGCCGTCCCTACACCTCGAGGGGAAACCATGTGGGTCCACCCTGACCTCGTTGATGAACAACAATGGACTACTGTGACCAACAGAAAGTCCAAAGGCAAGGCAAAAGCTTCATCGTGCCATGTGATCTGCGCTTCCTCTCGAGAAGCAGATACTGATGTTCCCTCGTTGACTGACTCAGAAGAGGAAACAATAGTCCTGGCCGCAGAGCCCAGCCAACCTACGGCGGGGACCCGTTCAGGACAGGCATACTTGAAGCAGTACGGCGAGACAGCAGCGGCTTCTCCGCAACCAGCCGTAGAACCAGCCAAGCCCTCCACGAAACCACCTGTGGAGAAACAGAAAGAAACCCGGTTTTCTCGGGCTCTTCTAAAAGGTGCAGCAGAAGGATCCTCGACACCTTACCGCTTCGATGTCTTGGCTCAACTAGCCAACATCCCTGCACGCATCACCTTGTATGAACTCCTGAGGCTATCAAAGTCAACCAGAGAGGCTCTACAAGAAGCTTTGGCAAACGCTGAGGTCTTCATGACCCGTGTACCAAGGGAGGAAGATGTAGAGGATTGCCTCCACGCCTCCCCAAATGCTCCCTGCATCACCTTCACAATAGACGACATGCAGGTTAAAGGGAAGCATGACCGACCCCTATACTTCACAGGATATATCGGGTCGTCCGAGGTAAATCGCATCCAGGTAGACCCAGGGTCCGCGCTGAGTATCATACCTCGCCGAGTCATGCAATTTCTGGGCATTCCTACCCATCGTCTGAGCCCTACCCAGACAACTATTTACGGGTTCAATGCCAACAGCTCCCGCCCGATGGGGAAGATCAAACTCAAATGCCAGATCGGGAGCCTCAAGTCGGAAGTGACGTGTTACGTCATTGACGCGGACACTTCCTACAACCTGTTGCTGGGACGACCATGGATTCACCGCAATTCCATCGTTCCCTCTACTCTCCACCAAGTCATGAAATACATTGACGAGAGTGGACAGGTCCGAACGTTGATTGCCGAAAGGCATCCGTTTAAAGGGGTTGAAAATTATTTCACGGACTCCCTCTTATATCAGGATCCGGAGGAGACTAATGAAACCCCACAACCAGAGGAGCCAGACTCTGGTAATGAGGCTGACATTGAGCCTGAGAAAGAAGAGTGCCTGTGGGAGTTGGAGCCCATTGTAAAGCTCGATGTTGATAACGCCACCGACGATGCGGGTGGTTGGTACATTAATGAAGATTTAGATTTTGCGTATTTTCCTGTGTATGTTTCCGATTCAATACCGTCGGATACCACTACCGACGTGGACGATGACCTCTGGTCGGCAATAGATGCTTTGACATCTTTGCATGTACCGGTGAAATCATCCTTCGGGACATACCAAGATAATGGTGACGCGCAAGAATCTATATTTATGGTTCCAGCCAGACGAAAAGGCCAAAGACCAATACTTTTTGGCCGAATCTCGTCTGAACCGATGCCTCACGAAGAGTCGGAAGACGAGGATGAATCCCCTCAGTTCAATCATTATGAACCAAAAGCGCTCAGAATGATGAAGTACATGGGCTATGACCTAACCAACAGGCCCGGATTAAACTTCGGTAAAGGAAGGAGAACGCTGCTTCGATCCTTTGTGCCGAAAGGGAAAGCTCCTGATTATTATCATCAGACGCGCGGGGGTTGGGCTATGTATCAACTCCAGTCCCATCAGCTTCTGATTCTCGAGAGTCGTCAGGTCACGATTGCTCTTCAGACACGTCATCGTGGGAGTCAGATGTCAGTGTCGGCAACATCTTCAAAGGGCTTTCGGTAAACATGGTTTCAACAGGCCATCTGGAAGATGAAGATGAAGAAATGATCCAGCCTGATGCAGATCCTTGGATCAAACAGTTGAATGCTCTTTGGGATAACCGCTTTGAACAGCGTGAGCCACCCACAGAAGATAAGGTTGTTCAAATCAATCTAGGAGGTGAGGCCAATCCCAAGCCCATTTTCATAAGTGACGGCTTGTCACCTTCGGAAAAGGAGGATCTAATATCTCTTGTACAAGAGTATATAGACGTCTTCGCCTGGAATTATGAGGACATGCCTGGACTTGATCCTCAAGTGGCTATGCATCGCCTCAACATCAATCCGGACATGAAGCCTGTTAAACAACAGCAGCGACGGTTCCGTCCAGAGATAATGGAGGCAATTCAATCAGAAGTCAGAAAGCTTATTGATTCTGGCTTCATCAGGGAGGAACAGCATCCCGACTGGGTAGCCAACATCGTCCCTGTCACCAAGAAGAATGGGAAAATCCGGATCTGCATCGACTTCCGCGATCTGAACGAGGCCTGCCCCAAAGACGAATTCCCATTGCCAATCACCGATGTCATGATTGACAATACTTGTGGATTCGAGCGAATGTCCTTTATGGACGGGTTCTCAGGATACAATCAAATCAAGATGTATCCCGATGACGAAAAGCATACCTCCTTCAGGACTCCTCTAGGGGTATATTGTTACACCGTCATGCCCTTCGGACTGAAAAATGCAGGGGCAACATACCAAAGGGCCATGAACGCCATTTTCCATCAGCAAATGCGAAAAAACGGTGGAATGCTATGTCGATGACATCGCGGTGAAGAGTCGCACTAAAGGTGATCACATAGCAGACCTGAAGGTGGTCTTCGACATCATGCGGGCTCATCAATTGAAGATGAACCCCACCAAATCCTTCCTGGGGGTAGCCAGTGGCAAATTCCTAGGATTTGTTGTGACTTCCAAAGGAATCTATTTGGATCCAGAGAAAGTCCGCGCTATCTAAGAGATGCAACCCCCCAGAAGCCTCAAGGAGCTCAGGGGATTACAAGGACGATTGGCGTACATCCGCAGGTTCATATCAAACCTTTCCGGGAGATGCCAACCCTTCGCCAAGCTGATGAAAAAGGGTGTTTCATTCATTTGGGACGACGCTTGTCAAAAAGCATTTGAGGAGATCAAACACTACCTCACCCAACCACCAGTCCTTGCAGCTCCGGTGTCCGGAAAGCCTTTCCTGGTGTACGTCCGAGCAATGGATCATTCCTTGGGAGCTCTACTAGCTCAAAATGATGAACAAGGACGAGAACAGGCAATCTACTATCTGAGTAGAACAATGATCGAAGCCGAACATCGGTACAACCCGATCGAGAAGGAATGTTTGGCACTAGTGTTCGCCATTCAGAAAATGCGACACTATCTGGTAGGCCAGACTATAAATGTCATATCAAAAGTCAACCCTCTGAGGTTACTTATGACAAAGCCTTCTTCACTAAATGGCCGGCTGGCAAAATGGGCTATATTGTTATCCCAATATGAGATGCACTTTTTACCCCAGAAGGCCATTAAAGGACAAGCGGTGGCGGACTTCCTAGCTGAGCACCCAGATCCAAGGGCAGCCAAACTCTATGAGGATCTCCCAGATGAGGCCGCCGAAGTCTACCTGACTCAGACATCGTTCGAAAGTCAAGTATGGCAACTTTTCTTCGACGGTGCATCAAGGACAAGCCCGAAGGGACACATAGTAGCGGGGGTAGGAGTAGTACTCGTCTCCCCACAAAATTATGTGATTCCCCGAGCTATCTCGTTAACCGAGCCCTGCTCCAACAATGTGGCGGAATACAACGCTCTTTTGATTGGGATGCAATTCGCCGATGAGATTGGCGTTAAAAATCTCGAGGCTTACGGTGACTCTAAACTCATCGTCAGCCAAGTTCGCGGAGAGTACGAGGCCAGACATGAAGATCTAGTACCCTACTACAACGCGACAATTCACATGGCCGAAAGGTTTTCAAACTTCTACATCGACCATGTACCGCGCAGGCAAAATGCACATGCGGATGCACTCGCATCCCTCGCTGCTTCCTTAGCTCTTCCAGCTGGAGCAATGGAGAAAGTATTCGTCTATAGCCACGACCTATACTGTCCAAAAATTCCCCTCGGGGACTGTCCAGGGTCAACGGGAGACCATCACGACAAGGAAACACTTGAAGTGTCGACCGCTTCAGGGCTTAAAGACTGGCGATTCCCCTACATTGATTTTGTCTTATACGGCATTCTGCCCGAAGACACCAAGGAGGCGGCCGCCATTCGGAGGAAAGCCCCCAAATTCTACTATAATGCGATTTCGCGAACATTGTATCGTCGATCGCATGACGGGATCCTGCTCCGATGCCTCTCATCAAAAGAAGCCCAAGGAGTATTGAAAGAAGCCCACGACGGTACTTGTGGAGCTCATCAACCTGGCCCGAAATTGGCACATCGACTCCAAAGGATGGGTTACTATTGGCCCAAAATGATTGCCGATGCTGTCGCTTATGCTAAGAGATGTTACGCCTGCCAAATACATGGCGATTTCATCCATCAAGCACCAGGGTACCTCCACTCAACGACCTCTACTTGGCCGTTTGAAATGTGGGGGATGGACGTGGTTGGCCCTATCAGCCCACCATCATCGAAAGGACATCGGTTCATTCTAGCGATAACCGATTACTTCTCTAAGTGGGCCGAAGCTATCCCTTTGAAAGAGGTGAAATCTTCTAACGTGATCAAGTTCGTGAAACATCACGTTATTTACCGCTTCGGTGTGCCTCGGCGTATCATCCATGACAATGGACCCCAGTTCATCAGCCAGGCTTTCCAGAGATTCTGCGCGAAGTTCAGAATCCAGAGTGTGTCCTCAACGGCATACTATCCTGCTGCTAACGGTCTTGCAGAAGCCTTCAACAAGACTATTGGCAAGCTTCTCAAGAAATTTGTCTCGAAAAGTCAACGGGACTGGGACGACAAGCTGGGTGAATGCTTATGGGCCTACCGCACAACGGTGCGAACCCCAACCAAAGCCACGCCATTTTCCTTGGTATACGGATGCGAAGCCGTCCTTCCACTGGAAATCCAAATTCCATCTCTACGCGTCGCCTTGACAGCAGAGATGACGACAGAGGAGAAGCATCAGCAGCGACTCCAGGAGTTGGAAGCCTTAGACGACAAGCGTTTGCAGGCCCAACAACAAATCGAGCTTTACCAAGCTCGTATCACCAGAGCCTTCAACAAGAAAGTCAAAGCGCGAACTTTCAAGAAAGGCGACCTTGTCTTAGCCGTCCGAAGACCCATGGTCATGACGCACAAGACAAAAGGAAAATTCCAACCCAAATGGGAAGGACCATTTGTGGTAGAGTCAGTCTACTCAAATGGGTCATATCGCCTCATAACTTCAAATGGCGATACACTCATGATGCCGATCAATGGCAAATTCTTGAAGAAGTACTATCCTTAACCGTACTCTTCCTTCGATCAAGTTAACAGTACACCTCTGATCAAACATCCGACGCCCTCGACGGCTAAGGATAGGGGAAAATGTTGGCTTTTAAGCCCAACATAAGTCCTCGACAACTCATCATGCTGAGGGGAATAGTATGGCTAGCCCAACTCAAACGGTAGTTGGTAAAGGCATGTCAAACCCGTTGATAGCTGAGGGTTTGCTAAAAATTCTAAGTGGACTTGAGTCCACTCTTTCCTCCAAAATCTCTTACCAATTCTCGTCCATAGAATGGTGGGACCACAAAATGCAATCATTACTACGTTAACACAATACCTCTGGTAATGAATACTCTTTGACGAGTATAAACTTTGCTTGTTAACTCTGCATAGAGTAACAAACTCTCAAATTTGCCAAGTTAACACTATACCTCTGGCATTTCAAATTCCACTTGTCAATTCTCATCAATAGAATGACAGGTCCTCAAATTGCTCTTATCACGAGCCAATTCTTGTCAAGTTAACATTACACCTCTGACAAATTACTGTTTAAGTTAACATTACACCTCTAAGCAGTACATCGAGTGCCTGTCAAGTTAATATCACACCTCTGATAGTCACCTTTCTTCAGACTTCCGTATCGAAGCTGAAATGGACGATACCAAGTTAACACTACACTTCTAGCATCCGAGTCATCGCTAAGTTCAACAATACACCTATGGCCATGACCTTTCCTCGACTTCTTCGTCTAAGTCGAGATGACCAATGCTAAGTTCAACATCACACCTCTAGCATTACCTCACTGTTAAGTTAAACATTACACCTATGACAGTGACATTCTGAGTTAAGTTAATATCACACCTCTGACTCACATCCTTGTCAAGTTAACACCACACTTCTGACAAGACTATCTCCAACCCGTTAAGTTAATACCACACCTCTAACGGTAAAAGCTTTGCTAGATTCCTCACGGGTCTAGTTTCACTTGTTATTCTCTTCAACAGGATAACAGGTCCACCTAAAGACATTGTTAGGTTAACATTACACCGCTGACAATGTTTTATCAAATTCCCCAGCTGACCTTGAATCAAGTCAATCCCAGACACTTGACAAAAGTTCCACCTTCCCTGGGGGTACCAATTCTACTTGTCGCTTTCTTTTATAAAGTGTCAGGTCCACCAAAATCATCCTTTTGCTTCTAAAATAAAACATCCAAGACAACAGAAAGAGGCAAAAAGAAAATGTCACTTTTATTGATAATTCAGGCAAATGAAAGTGATACAAAACGCTCTCTTATACAATAAGATTGAGTGTTACAATCAAAACGCTCTCTTATACAATAAGATTGAGCGTTGCAATTAAGGAGTACAAAGAAGTCCCTCTCTCTCCCAGAGGTTGAACTCACTCCTCAGCTGTAGGATGCTTGTAAGGGCGCAATGGTGTTTTTGAGATCGATCGAAAGCGCCCTAGCTGACTAAGCCAAGAGCAATGGTGTTCTTGAGGCCCAGCGGCAGCAGAAAGTCCTGCAACCCTTCATTCATCACCATCCCTTTCCTCCAGCAGGCCATCCAACGGAATGTCCTTGATGCGACTTCTGGAGTGGGAGAGGAAGAGGATCTTGTCCGCCGCCGCAACCGCTGGACCACCCTCGCCGATACTCAGCCTATCCGTCTCTTGCACCAGATCTGAAGAGACCTTGGCGAGGGTTGGGTCCTCGTCAGAGATGTAATATACTCTCTTATAGGTGACGAGGACCATAATATATTCTCTCATAGGTGAACGTTGAACGAGTTCGCCGACCGAAGTATTCTTCCAAGGGCCCAGCAAACCTGCAAGGAACAAAAAGAGAGAATTAGAACAATCTGCAACTTAGTGTAAACAGAGAAAAAACTAAGTCAGCAGAGGCAAACGCGGGAATGATCCACGCAGTCAGCCAAACGCGGGAATGATCCATGCAGTCAGCCAGACGCAGGAATGACACGCGCAGCAAGCCAAACTGTTGCGTCAGCAGAGACAAACGCGAATCAAAACGCGGTCTCATTCTGTGCCTAGGTCAAAGAGCACAAACGCCGAAAAGGCACAGACGCCGAAAATTGCCATCTCCATGAACAGGAGTTGCAAGGTGCGGGTCTGAAACCTTTTTTGGAATTCGTCCAAGGCATTGGCTATGAAACGCGCTAAGGCATTAGCCATAAAACGCGCCAACGCCAAGTGCCAAAGATTCCTGCACGCGCGTCCGGAGAAGTTCAGGTCCATGGTACAAATTCCAGAAGGAGTGCACCAATGCAGACTTCATGAGGGGGTCCAGATGACATGAAGCCAAGGTACAGGCCATGGTAAATCTAAAATGTCATGGTGAAACGAACGGCATACCCGTGGAGACCTCTGTCAAGAGTTGTACTCTCTGCACCAGGACGCAAACGCGGTCACAGGGCAAAGAGATGTTTTCTCCTAAAGAGACCAAACAGGAGCTTAAAAGCCCTGGGTCATCTTCAGAGCCATCCTCATCCATGGAGACAATTCTCTGAGGAAGATGAAGGTTCTCAAAGCGCTCTCTCTTTCAAAAAACAAAGTAGTCCAAAGGGAGGATTGAAGGGAGAAGGGGCGCCCTATTTATAGGCAGCTCCTGATAATAGCGGTTAATGGCCCCGTAATCTGAACCGCCGGCATTAATAACTGCACAACTGCCAAGATCCAATAAGGGCCGGACGCGTGTAATGCTGCTTCGAGAACCGCCGCTGGCGCTGATCTCCAACCGCCCGCACTGGTTTCTCATTTAAGAGAATCAATACTCAAGCCCAATCAGCAGCCAACGCGTGGACAACTGCTTCGGGAAACAAAGCGAAAAATCCGCACCTGACGTTTAAAGATCACACCAAATCCCTATGACAGGCTGTATGTAACGCCTGGGAGTTTACACCCAGACGCGGATTGAAGAACTATCCACACATCCGCGTCCCAGAAAGATGCCCGCGCGAGTCAAAGTCGCGTCCCCTCAGAGAGCACTTAATCTATTTTTGAATTAAGGGAAAGGCACAAGGCTGCGTCTCCCGCGTCTGCCTGATCCGCTTCCCTCTTCGCAGAAGCAGATCCGCGTTATTCAGAGCCGCATCTCCCTGAACGAATGCCGCGTCTCATGAAACAATGATGGCCGCGTCTCCCTATGGATTGATGCTGCGTCTTGTCAAAAGGACTTAGTCCTGCCTAAGTTCTCATGAACTAAGAACCGCGTCTCACCCTGTGATTGACGCTGCGTTCGGAGGCCGCGTTTTCACTCTATGCTGCGTCTATGCTGCGTCTCATCAAGAGGACTTAGAGCCGACGCCGCGTCTCATTGAAAGAACTTAGTCTTACCTAAGTTTAGCATTCACAGCCAGGTGGATTCATCCACAGCAACGCAAAGAAGAGGGGGATAAAAATTTTTCATACTTTTATTTCAAAAATGATAAAAGTAGATACAAACACTCTTGGTGAGCAGAGTGTCCTCTTCTTTACAAAAAAAAAGAGAGGGGAAAAAGAAAGAAGGCTAAACGTCCTGGCTCGCCAAGGAACGGATTTGTTCCCTGAGATGATGCATCTTGATCTGACGCGCCTTCTCAGCCTCCATCATGGCTTGGACCCGCAGCTCCTCTTCAGATAGGAAGGGTTTTGCAGCCAGCTGCGCTCGCAGAGATTCCACCCTGGAAGAGTGTAGAGACAGACTCTCTTCAGCTCGCGCCTTAGCAGCTTGTTGCTCCTCAAGCTCCTCTTTGATGGTAACGAGCTTCTTCTCATTGAACGCAAGCACAGCTTCCGCCTTGGCAATGGTGTCCCGAGCCTTGGCAATGGTGTCACGAGCACTGATGATGACTTGCTCAGTGCTCTGCATGGTAAGCTCGGATTCCCTTGAATTGGCAGTTAGTTTTTGACATTCAGCCTGGGAATATTCAAGGCTGCGGGCCTCTGCAGCAATTTGTGCCTCCGCCTCCTGTCGCTCTTGTTCTTGAGCAGCTAGGAGCCTAGTCAGGGTGGCCTGGGCCTCACTAAAAGAGCCAGTATCTTCCAAGGACTCCAGCTCCTGCAGGTAGTCTCCCAGTTGCTCTACCACCTGCAGACACGCCTTGGCAAGTGAAGGGCCTCCGGTTAATTCAACGTTCACGGCCAGATTTTTAAGAAGCGTCTGGGCAAATTGGAACGAGCTGTTTCCACGTAAGATGAGATCAATACATGATCCCATCGAAGCGAAGAATTGCTGCACCATCTGACGTGCCAGTTCCCCCATGCCTTCACCACCTAGGAAGCTTCCCGACCCCTTTTCTGTCACAGGACAGGGGATATAAGGCGGATCTTCTCGCACAAGAGTCGTGCTGGCCGTCGAGACGGCAAGAGCTAGACCGGCCGCTGACACTTCCGGAGGTACTACCTCTGCAGGAGCCTCCACGATCAATGAGGGAGTAGTAAGCACGACCTCCTCAGAAACCTCCACCGAGACCTGAGCTGTATGGCCTTCTGGAAGGGTGCCAACCATCGGACCCTCCACCTGAACCCCCTCAGTCCTCTCTGCAAGTTATCGCGATGTTAGCCACAATGATAGAAGAGCTAAACATTTAAAGCATCAGAGCTGCCTTACCAGGTTGGAGGTCCGGAGACGTCAAATCCTGCGGAGCGGAAGTCTCCTTGGCTTCAGCAGTAATCTCCTCGCCTGGCAGAGTGAGAGCCTCCTCAGCCTCAGTGGTTACTTCCTCTTCTGCCAGAGTGGAAGGCTCCCCAGTTTCAACAGCTGCCCCCTTTGAGGGTATCTCAGCAGCCGAGACCTCAATCCTCTCAGGCTAGGTCAACTCTTTCACCATCTCCTCGACACGCGAAGAGGTTGTAGCGTCGGCGTCTCCGGCTGGCCCTGCAGCGTGAAAGAAGAATGTTAAAACATCCTCTTCAATATGCAAAGAGAAAATTAGACAGAAGATGGGAAGAGTACCTTCAGTAGGGATAATCGCCAACGATGGTGCAGTCGATGGCTCGCCCCCATATATTTCCTCCTCCGAGATGTGGAAGAATTTGCTCTGATCAGGAAGAGCGGGTTCATCGCCATAGTCGGTCTCGTCTTCAAAGGCGCTTTCCCCCGATATCGAAGAAGACGACAGAGCAACGCGAGGAAGCTCCGTAACAGGAGCCTTACCTCCAATTACCCCAGTGGTAGGACTAGGGTCGACTGCCCTAAGACTGGAAATGAAGATGCTAGGAGACCCCGGCTGCCGTGCCTCGTCTCTCCCATCATGAGCAGAAAAAGGCTCGGGTTGAACTGAGATGCCTGCAATCTCAACATCCCCTCCAGTCATTATGTCGACCTCCACTGACTCGTCATCTTCGGCGGCAGTGGACTCGTCAACAAGCTCCCCTTCCTCCACGGTCTTACTGCGCGACCTAGGAGCACGGACTAGGGTGGGGAAATCTTCATCTTCCGACGGTTCCTCAACCCTAACAGGGACGTCTTCAGGAGGAGCCTCAACTCCAGCAGAGATATCTCCGAATTGGGAGACTTCAGCTGTTAAGTCCCTCCGAACCTTCTTTGGGGCAGGCTCAGCAATAGAAGCAGAGCGTCGACTACGCTTGCTCGCCAACTGCTTAGACCTCCTTGCCCGCGGCTCCTCCCTCGTGGCTGGTGGCTCAGCCCTTATCGTTCGAGGCTCTGCCCTTGCCGGTCGCGGCTCCGCCCTCGCTGCTTGTGGCTCCTTCCTCGACCGTCTCTTGACCTCCTTATAAGCCTTCAGATACTGGTCGATAAGCTTCGAACGTTTACCGGACTCTGACCTGGCCTCGAGATGTGCATTGATGCTCTCAAGGCATGAAGACTCCGGAACAAGGTCTGGTGCCTGGCTGGCTTGGAAGTACCAAGCGCAGAAGCTGAAGCTCGTGCGGCACTTGGGCGTCTCGTTGGGTAGACGGAATGTTGCTCCCGTCCCTCCAGCCACACTGTAATACCAGGCCCGAGCACCCTCGAACAGGTTCCCTTCGAAGGCGAGCCGAGCATTGGGGTTCCCGACATAGAGTTGATCGTAGCCAAACTGTCGGGCAAAACGGTTCGGCATGTATGGCTCGATGGTGCAGGAAGTCCCTTGCCGGAACATCACATATCCCGGCCGGATGTTGATCAACCACCAGAAGATTCCCGCAGGCAGTTGTGTGAAGTCATCCCGACCAGCGATATCAGCGAACAACTCCCCGAAAGCCGCACCAGGAACGTCTGGAAAGCAGCGGTTGAGCTGGTAGTTCGTGGCGCAGGAAAGACACTTCCTAATATAATACAGGTAGGTGTCACGCCACTCCGAACGTTCCAGCCGCTGCACAAATGGGATACGAACCGTGCCCCCACGCGCCGCCGTCATCAAAGAAGGGCAATGCATCACGTACCAAGCCATGAGGTACGTATAAGGCAGCTCAACCCGAGGGTTAGGGCGCTTCACCTTCGGATTCCCCTCTGAGTCGACATATGGCTTTCCATGGGGGTCAACAGTCTTCGGGGGCTCGCAGAAATTCTTGGCTAACGCCCGTAGCCCACTCTGAATACCGGCCACCACAGCCGGAAGAAGAGCTATGGGGCTGCCATGAGCCAGGAGCACCGCCGGGTACACCACGTCGGCAACAATAACTTCGTGTGGCAGCGTGGGCACCACACAACGCTTCAACCACAGCATCAAGAAGCCCGCCAACAGTGCTCGACTAGAGATGGGAGTCCGGGCTTGATGGTGAAAGCTTTCAAAAACCAAGTCCGGGTCGAAATCGTCCTCGTTCGACTCCGTGGTGTAGAAGCTGTTCGGAGCCTGATCAATCCTGTCTTCGATTTCCCTATCAGAGCTGGCAGCCAGTCGGGTTATCGGGAGGTCTTTATTGCTAACGTTGTTGAACAGATAACTAGCCCAAGACAACTGCTTGACTCCTCCTGATCTCCAGGTAGTTATCTGGCCGCAGATGTGGAAGTGGCACATCACCTCCCAGTAGGTCTCATATATTGCGGGAAACTCTTTTTCCAAAATGTGGAGCTCCTTAGTGGTAGGGACATATTCCTCATAAGGAATGTCCCCTGATGCCAGCCCCGAGACCTCATGCAGCTCGTGCAGTGCCAGGCCCATCTCTCCAACCGGGGTGAAGAATGTCCCCGTCAGAGAGTTATATCGCTCCAGGACTCCGAAG
Source organism: Agave tequilana (assembly GCA_038442645.1). NCBI lineage: Eukaryota > Viridiplantae > Streptophyta > Magnoliopsida > Asparagales > Asparagaceae > Agave > Agave tequilana. The sequence continues at coordinate 41,320 of JAVJIF010014378.1, read as the reverse complement.
AAATTGTGAGAGCTCGGTGGGATACCCCACTGTACGGCCCTGATCGCCGGGTATAGTCCCACATGCTCTAGCAGCTCTTTAAGATCGGTGAGGACAAAACCCACCATCCTGCTCCACCAAATATTCCCCGTAGAATGGATCCACCCATGCGCACGGAACTCGGTAGGATAGTCACCCTCCACTTCCATAAACGAGTTAAGGAAGGTAGCAGCAAGCTGTGGTATCTCCCCGACCGGAATATTGGATTTGCGCGACGCGGGGAATAGGCCGACGGTTGACCTGTCATGACTATCATGGCGGTTTACCCTCTGGAAGCCAAAGTCACCAAGGGTGATTTCAGGGACAGATTGGGAAATGTCCCATTCCATCTTTCGAGGGATGGACATGTGTTGGAAGTAGAACAACGGGAACATCCTCTCCATATCCGGAAGAAACAATCGTCCATCCCCTATCTGACGGAGCCATTTGTAAGTTCCTTCAGACACACGACGGCCGTCATCATGAATGCGATCTCCAAAGAAGAAGGCAGGCTTCTCCAGCGGAACGCGAGCATCCGTTGTGAATGCTGCATCGGTCATAAGCGCCCGAAAGGTTCTCCTGTCAACATTAGAGAGCCTCTCCCTGCGATCCGGCGACTGGTCAGCAGTCAATGGGACACTCATTCTTTGCACGAAGGTCAAGCTCTGGTCAGCACCACCTACATGTCCAAAATGGCGCGTCTTGACGAGTGGGCCAGAAACATGTCGCACTGCGAAAGAAAAGGACACAATCAGATACTTCATTAAAAGCAAGGAGAAATGCTGAAAAATGCTAAATGTTCATGACCCAAACGCAGAAGAGATACTGGACGCAGAAGTTATCAAACCCGCGTCCAGACCTGCGAATCTGCGCCCAAACGCAGAAGAGATACTGGACGCAGAAGTTATCAAACCCGCGTCCAGACCTGCGAATCTGCGTCCAAACGCAGAAGAGATACTGGACGCAGAAGTTATCAAACCCGCGTCCAGACCTGCAAATCCGCGTCAAGTGGCACAAAACGCAAGGATCGAGTCCGCGTTTTGCAAACCAAGACTTGCGAATTTCTCTAAGTACTTGGACTCAGACGCCAGATTCATCAAAATCGGCAGCTGATGGCGCAGAACGCAAGGATCAAGTCCGCGTTCTGCAAACCAAGACCGCGTTCGAATCCTTCACAACTATAGATTTCCTAAGTGAAAGATCCAAAACGCAGAGTTTAACGACGCCAGGTCATCAAACCTGCGCCCCGGTTATCATCTCAAGGACTGCGTCCGAGAATCAAACACGATTCTGTGTTAAGGGTTCTTAGGGTTCTATGAACTTGTTTTAATGGCGAAACCCACGCCGAAGAGGCATTTTACCTCGGAAAACAGCCTCCTGCGCAGAGGAAGCGTCTCTCTCAGCCTCGGCGACGGTCGCCCTTGAGGACGATGCACTCGGTTTCATCTTGGGGGCCATTAAAGTTCAAAAATCCGAGCGAGTTCGAGGATGAACAGAGAAGGAAATTCTTTCTTTTTTCTCAGCAAGTACGTTCGGAGAAGAGGATGCATCTCTCCAACTGTTGCCTTTTATGGGCACAGGGATTCGCGAAGATACGCGGCGCGTGGCCCGGTAGACGCTGCAGCGAGTCACCGCTTGACGCGTGTAACCAAATCGTTTCTGAACGGAGAAGATCATGCGTCGCAACCCCGCCACGAGTCAGCAGTCGACACGTGGAGCAGTTCATTTAATGAACCAGGAAATCCGCGCGCCAAAAGGCGAAATTTCGCCGGTTCCCTAGGCCAGCTGGCGGCGTAATCATGACATGGCACAGAATTCGCGCCCAAAGAACGCACCTCCTCGATGGACATGCCACGTCAGCCTCTCCATGAATGCATTTGGAAGGTCGCGTCTCTCTAAGAAATTCGCGTCCTTTCAGTCTGGCCAAATATCGCGTCTACCTTCTGAAAATCAGTCGCGTCTCCAGTGCCAAAGGACGCACGATTACAGAAATCGCGCCTTTACAGCAGTACCATCTCTGCTTTTTGAAAAAGAACCTGCGTTTGGCCTCCTGCTTCTGCAAAATCAGTTCAACAGTACACTGACGCAAGCAGACAACCAACCACTCCTGGCTTAAAGCGCGCCAATGACAGACTAAAAGCAATCGGAGAGGTTTAGACTGTGCATCTAAACACTCAACATGATCGACTCTGGGAGCTTCAAAGAGTTCAACAGTACACTCACAAAGGCCAACTCCAGATAAGATCAACCCGGAGCATTAATAGTCCAATCATAAAGGCGAACGCGGCTAAAATCCAAAGTATTCCGAAATCCGTCCCATTTAACTGCGGAATGTCGAAAACTTTGGAGGGGGTTCTGTAGGCTGTCTAAAAATATCCAACAGACAAGCTACTAAGAAAGCAGAGTTCCAGCATCAAGGCGCGTCGGCCCGAAGCCCTGCGTCTCAGCAACAAGGCGCGTCGGCCCGAAGCCCTGCGTCTCAGCAACAAGGCGCGTCGGCCCGAAGCCCCGCGTCTCAGCAATAAGGCGCGTCGGCCCGAAGCCCGCGTCTCAGCAGCAAGGCGCGTCGGCCCGAAGCCCGCGTCTCAGCAACAAGGCGCGTCGGCCCGAAGCCCGCGTCTCAGCAACAAGGCGCGTCGGCCCGAAGCCCCGCGTCTCAGCAACAAGGCGCGTCGGCCCGAAGCCCGCGTCTCAGCAACAAGGCGCGTCGGCCCGAAGCCCCGCGTCTCAGCAACAAGGCGCGTCGGCCCGAAGCCCGCGTCTCAGCATCAGGACGCGTTGGCTCGACACCCGCGTCTCAGTTGCAACTACCCGAAATAAGGGGCCAGTCACCGCACATGTAGCAGGAAGTGGCCCCTCATTGTGGAGCGTTTTCAGGGGGCACGATCACCCCCTAAAAATCCTATAAATAGTCCCGTCACTATTGAAGGAGGGGAGGACAATTGACGACGAGAAGGAAAAAAGACGACAATCAAAGGGGAGATCAACGACAGAGAGAGAGAAAACCCTTCAGCGAGCTTACTGAGTACTAGCCGCTCTTCGCCTACCTCCTCCTCTAGAGTTTTGGTAGACGGAGCTGAGTTACTCCCTCTACCGACCGAAGAGAAGATCCCCGACGGTCCGAACAGTCATCTGGTCAACGGAGAACAAGATTCACTCTCCACCGCCACACGAAGAACCCAGCACTAAACAAAGGGGGAATTCAAGATTCAATATTCCCCCTCCCTTGTAACCGGAAGATTAAGCCGGCTGTAATCTTTTCCATCTGATTCCAGGAAGCGTTACACCAGCCACCCCTCTCCGTGTCAAACAACTGTCTCCTAATAAGACTCCCTTCTCGCTTGGTTTGGGGAATCGGAGAACAGAAGATCAGTAGAGCGCCAATCTCCTCTCTATCCGTCTGTCCGCCTCTGTGTCTGTCGTTGAATCAGCCAGGGACCTATTTATAGCCAAAGGTAGGAAGTAACCGCCCCCTTGAATTCAGCAAGGCTGAATCAGCCATTAGCTTCACGCGAGGCTCGCAAATGACCTTATCGTGAAGCTCTTTGCAAGCTTCTGGTGAAGCTAGAGAGTTCGTGCGAATGTCCTCATGCCGTTATGGCTTAGTTGTCTCCACTTAATGTGGGATGAAGTGGGTGGGTGTAACAGCCTATTTAAAGTGGCGTTAATCCCACTAAATTAATGGGGTTCACCCATTAATTCCTCGTGGGATTTTGAAACGGTCAATTTGATGACCTGGCAAAGCCTACTGCGGAGCTAGCTCATAACTTCAGGCGAAGTTACTTATAGAGCCTCGTACAAAGCTAAGACTCAGCTCATAGCGGAGCTATGACTTAGCTAGGGATAGAGCCTCTAGCGCGAAGCTCTTGGATCAGCCTCTGGCGGGACTAAATAGGAAGCTTCATGCGAAGCTGATAGTTTAGCTTCAAAGCGAGGCTACCAGGCTTAGGCGAAGCTTTTAGTTTCATGCGGAGCTATAAAGCTAATATTGGGGTATGCCCAGGCTAAGTATTGAGCTAGCTTAGCGTCTTAGGCCTGCTTGAGTCTCTCCAAAGGCAACTTTGGCTTACTATCTGCTTTACTGGATTAGCAATGTCCATGTTGATGCCTCATCTCTGGTCATCAGCTTGTCTTCGACTTATCTTTTATAGATGTCGATAAGTTAGACGTCGTTCAGACCGGTTGAAGAGTATGCGGGAGTCATGTCTTTTTCGAGTGTCAACAAGACCCCCTTCAAAGTTTTCGTGAATCGGCAATGGAATGGTTCAGATTTTGAAATACTTTGAACTGCTTTGATTGACGATATGTGAATGTAAATGTCACCTTGGTGGTTGAGTTCAATTTCGCCTTTAGCCCCGCTTTCGGGCTGGAATAGGTTCGTCGAGGAATTGATGATCTGCTGCCATGTAGGTTCGCACTTCTGGGTAGCTTCGCGCTTCTAGGTAGCTTCACCTTGGACATCCTGAAGTAACTTTGCTTCAAACTAGGTTGGACTACGAGCATTAACCTCGCGCTCGTTGTGATGGAGCGATGTTCCGTTCCCAAGGCTAACCTCTTTTGCGAGTTACGAGAGGAATGGCTCCCTTTTTCAAGGTTAGAATAACTTCCCTTGCATTTACGAGGGAGATTATTCCCTTTTTTAAAGTTTAAAATAACTTCGTGTGTATTCCCGAAGAGATTATTCCCTTTCTCAAGGTCAAGCATTTGAATGCTTTAACTTCGCTCCTCTCCTAAGCTTGAAGTGGTAGTGGCGTGGTCAGGCCACGAGGCCTATAAATAGGACTCTTAAAATCCATCTCAGAGAAATATACTCCTCTCTTTTTAGGGGGTTGTTTTATGACCCCTCTCCTGCAGTAGTGGGAACTCTCACTCTGGTTATTGTCCGATCAAGATCTGGTTAGGCTTGGCCATCTAATGACTTTAGGGTGTTTATCTCCCTTAATTTTCTTAGCTTTATCAGCTATCTCTGGGATTGAATTCCTTTGGTCTCTGCATTTGGCTGACTTTTAGAGAAGGGTTTCAACCCTTTTTTGGCGAAGCTAGCATTCTTGCCTGATCAGGCAAAGGCTCTTTCCACGCGAAGTTCCTGTTAAATCTGCCATATAGGCGAGGTTTGGGACTTGGCCTCTTCAAGGTTGAGCCAGTCTTGCCATATAGGTGGGGTCAAGACAGCGCCCTTCTGGGCTAGTCTGGCCTAGCCATATAGGCGAGGCTAGGATTTAGTCCTTTTTGAGGCTTCTCCAGTCTATCTACCTTGGGCGGGGCTAAGACTTGACTTATGCTAAGCTAGTCTAACATTATTGTGCAGGTGAGGCTATCTCTGCTTAGCTGAAATCCATCTTCTAGGCACAACTGGGCCGGATATGGATAGCTTCGCCCAAAGAATAAAACTTTGACTTAGCATTTCGTCCCTCCCTTTTTTTATTTATTTGATACTAACTTGTTTCCTAGTTGCTTTGCAGTGTACCGTGCTCCCAATTCTTTCGTCCTGATGAAGGAGAATAAAACTTGCCTCTGATTTTTAAGTTGAAGCTTTGATCATAAGTAGGAGGAACATGCTGGAGCAACTGATGTGCGTGAGGCTGGCAGTCGCTTATCCGAGATGATCCACTTCGGAAAAGGGCTGGTAGTTGCTTATCCGAGATGATCCACTTTGGAAGGGACTGATAGTCGCTTATCCGAGATGATCCACTTCGGGAAGGCGGACGTCACCAGTAAGGTCTCGGATCCTTCCTTTGCCAATTTTGTTTAAGGAAGATCCAGCTTTCTGGTGGCAACCAATCCCTTGCCAATTTTGATCAAAAAAGATCAAGCTCCTTAATGGTAACATCTGCCATTAGCGAAAGATTACAGCCTTGTGCGGGAGGAAGACCTTTCTTGTCCAGGTTGGATGGTTTATCACCCTGAAAGTTGATAAGAATCCTTGTTTGCCTTTGGAGCAATGATTATGTTGTATGAAAGACAATCTTAATGTACTAATATATCTTTCTTTTTGAATCAATAAAAATTTTACTTTTCGCTCATTTACTTTGCTCCCCCTCTTTCCACTTTGAACTTCGAAAGCAACTGGAATGGACTGGCTTAGGTAAAATACTCTTAGCGGAGCTAAGCTTTCAGCGAAGCTGGGGACAGATTTTCAGCTAAGTCAGGAATGAGCTTCCAGCAGAGCTAGCACGAAATTTTTACGAAGCTAAAGATGAGCTCTAACTGAAGCTAAAGCTCAGTTTTCAGTGAAGTTACTCGAGCATTGCACGAAGTCAATGCTAAACTCGCAGCGGAGCTAGCCCTTGGTGGGATTGAAGCAAAGCTCTCGGGGAAGGCGCTTAGGCGCCGCTTCAAATTAATTTGAAACGACTACCTGCGCTCCTTTTGAGGAGGCGAAGTTAGGCAATTATAAGCCTATGAAAGCCCGATGGGCTGAAAGAGAAAATTAACTTCTCTTAAAAATCAAATTTTGAATTTTTGGAGAAACAGATCTCTTTTTTCCTCCTCTTTCGTTCAGATTTTTAGAACTTCTCAGTTCTTCCATGGCTCCCAAAATATGAGCAGGCAAAGAGGCAGCGACCTCTCATACGGAGGCGCCCTCTCCTCCTCCGGTCATCGAACGCCCCATTGCGGGTAAGGAATTTTCCCTTTTGTCCAGATATTTTTCATCTCTTTTTGAAGCCATTTATTGGCTATTTCATGGTGAATCTGGAGTGATTCACCATGATCCAGTGATCTCAGGGAGTCGCTCTCCCTTAATTTAACTTTGCCGAACTTTTAAGGGACTTAATTCCCCTTAATTTCTCAATCTAAAATTCAGAAACCAATGGTTTTTCTCTCAGCTTCTATGCAGAGCTAACCCTTAGGGCGGTGCACGTCTTGTCAAATGACAGGATGCGAAGTTAGCCTCGGAAGCGTATCTGGGAAAAGGACTTTAAAGTTCTTTGAATAATTTTAGGCACAAAAGCCTTTCCAACAAAGTTGGAGCAGCAGAACACGAAGCTAAGCTTCCGGAGCGAAGCTAACACTTAGAGATTTTCTGCACTCTGCCTTCGTGCAGAGTGTGAAGCTAGCTGCAGAGTGTGAAGCTAAGCTTCAGGGCGAAGCTAATGCTAAGCTAGCTTCGCTCGGAGAGCGAAGCTATGCCTTAGTAATTTTCTTTTTGCTTTAGCTTTCCTTTTCTTTGGCTAATGAACTAATATAGTTTCTTCTTGCTTTGCAGTGTATTATACTCTGGGTCCTTTGAATAGTCTCTTTGGAACAGCCAGGGGACTGGATGGCAATATTAGCCTGCAATTCTAGGGACAAGCCTCATTATTCAGCGAGCGGCGTGCTCCTGGCCGGGATGCCATGATCCACGCCGGAGATCAGCGTGCTATGAGAAGCATCTTAACTACTGCTCCCCTCGAGGATTATGACCGAAAAATTTATAGGAAGCCCGGCTTCATGTTTGGGGATGCAGCATCAGACACTGATTAGCAGCAGCTAGCTAGGGAAGGGCAGTGGATCTTTAATCTGGATGGCGAGAAGTATTACCTCCGTCTAGCAAGCGTCATTTCCCGCTGTCTTTCTTCCAATGCGTGATGAGGCCACGGAAGATGAAGTGGCAAGTGACTTGGACCACTGACTCCGTTCATGCGGGTAAATTGATAGCCATGTCTCCCGGTTAAACAAGAGCAGGTCCTCCTCGTTGTATTTTGGGTCTCCACCCTGGAAACGTTCTCCAAGACATCCCGGTGGGGAAAAATCCTGCTATGGCTCAGACTTTTGAAAATCAATTCTTCAAAGTCTATGGCAACTATCCTGCAACTGAGTTCAGGACTCCAGGCTGGATTCATCCCCCAAGGCCTGGTGGAAGGACTTGACCCTATACGTCTTGGCCCATTTTAAAGAGGATTTGGAGAGGCTGGGACTCTAGAGGCTATCTGGGCAACCTGCTATGGCATCCGATAAGTGTAGTGAACTTCTATCCATCTTCAAGTTATATTATCCAGCTACAGGGACTTTTTTACCGCTGTAGGCGAATTGGGCATGGCTTTGCATGAGATGTGGGAAGTCTCTGTTCTGTCAATGGAATCTCTTCCTTATGAAGAATACTTCCCATGCGAGGTAGAATTGACACTTCTGGAGAAGCAGGAGCCCGCCCTGTTCGAGACTTATCGGGAATTGATGTGCCATTTTTACATCTGCTAGAGTATGCATGGGAGCCATAAGGGGGCTTCGAGTAGTTCAAAGAGCTGGGGGAATTATTTATTCCCCAACCTGAAGATGCTCCTGAAGCGGCTCACCGCGGGGTTGCAGACGATGACATTTTTCGGAGGATGTAAGAATATTCTCAGGGAGATATGATCTTGGAAGAAGATGATGGTATCTATGAGAAGGGTGACATTCTCAGGAGTTTCCATCATCAGGCCCGTCGACCGATGTCCCGGAAAGCACTTTTGGCCGGGTTTTTCTCGGTTTGGTTAAAGAGATGTGTGTGCCATCTCCTTCTAGCGACGATGTTCTTTTGACTATCTTATTGTCGGTCGTTCGTCTAGTCCACGGTCACTTCCTTAGACTTCTCTTGATAATAGTGTGTTGTATTCAGCAGGGCCTCCGTGCATTGACGGAGGCTTTCTGTAGGCCACCAACGATGAAAAGGGGGAAGGGCACTACCTTATCCTGTGACGGACCAAACCCCAAGATCAGCTTGCCATACACCTATTTAATGGCATGGTTCGCTCTTCACTGCCCAGCTATTATTCAAGCTGGTGAAGAGCCTCCAGAAGGTGTTCGAATGGCACTTCTCTGTCGATTTGAGGGATCTTCATGGTTACGGACTTATGTGGCCGCGGTCCGTAAGCTGTTATGTCGGCACGACGTCTATAGTCTCTTCTGGTGCTTCCCTTATATCCGCGATGTGGGCTACGGTGAAGAATTCAAGGATGTGAGAGATGGGAAGAAGTCACTGAGCCGGAGAATTTTCGAATGGCTGGTTAGCATCCAGCCATCTCATCTGGTGTACAGGAGCGGGGATACCTGCTATTTGGAGCCTTATGTCCCGATTCGATTTGCTCGTCAGTTCGGGTATGACCAACTCTATGTTGGTAACCCGAACACCAGCCTGGCCTTCATGGGGAGCCTCATTGACGGTGCTCGCGCCTAACAGTTCTTCATCGCTGGCTATACTGAGGCACGGCTGTGCATGCCATTGAGGACCTCAAATCTACTGACGACTTTAGGGTTCTGTCAGTGGTATAGAACTTCAAACTCCACGCCAACCTAATTTTTTGTTAACTCTTTTGGCGTGAAGCTGATCTCTCAGCGGCTGAAGCGGAAAGTCACGAGAAGGGTGAGGGCAAAAGGGTCTGTGTGACAGGCCTTTCGGAGTTTGTCGCCACTGCCGATTGTGAGGCTTCAGACGCGAAAAGTCCCTACTTTGAAGGAGACGCAGGTGCTGAGATTCCACCAGATGCTCTTGGAGGGGTAGGCACAGCCCCTATGGAAGACATGGAGGTGGAAGAGGTGGAGGAAGAAATCCCGATGTCCACTTCAAACGAAAGCGGCAAGGTGGATCCCATAGGAAGAGGGTAGTGAAGAAGCCTCGTCGCTACACTCCCACCATTATTGTAGAGGGCGAATCAGCTGCAGTGCCTCCTCTTATCCCGTTAGTTATTAAACTATCGGCGCAAAAGCAAACGACTGAAACAGCTGTTCCCGACCTGGGTAAGACCAGTTTCACTCATTTTCCTGTCATGTACTTATATATTTCATACAGCTTATTTGTTTATCCTATGACTCAGGAATCGAGACTGCAAGAGAACCAGGAGTCGAGGTTGCAAGAGAACAGGAGGATTATTATGATCCCCTTTTTACTTATGAGGAAGGTGACAAGGCTAGCTACTTCATCGTCTCAAAAGATTCTGGAGGTGACGCGGCTGATATTTGTCCTTCGGGTGCTGGGACCTCGAAAGAGAGTCCAATGGCCTCAAGCTTTATAAGATGGACTACAGAGGCTTCTGCGAGCGAAGGCGAGCCGTACGTCCCTCCTTCATCTGCCAAAATCTTTTCTATGAAGCCTGGGGGGATTAGCGCTGCCGTCGAGGAAGTCCAGAGAGAGACTGTTGCTGAGGCAGTTGAGGCGGCATCGCCTATTGGTAATAGTTGATTTCTTGTAAGCAATTCTCTCCTGATATTTGTTATGTCTTGTTTCAATAAAGTCTTTTCACAGGTGTTCCACCGTTGGGTGCATCAACTTCAAGGGGACCAGCTGATCTTCCTGAGGGAATTAGGAGCGTGGCAAGTACTTCAGCCACAATGGACGTTACCGAGTTGGATGTCTTATATCACGACTTGCCATCTTATCAACCTAAACCTGCTGGTGGAGTTAAAGAGACTGAGGAGACATTGGCTACAGAACCAATCTCACTCCCAGCTGGATTGGTAGGTGAGATGACGGTGGTTTCTTTGACGCTGCCTATCCTGACAACCACTGGGCTGAAGGTAATTACCAGCCCTATGTCTCCGACACTGGTTGTTGAGCCAGTTCTTCCTGAAATAGTTACCAGCCCTACTTCCATCGTGGCTGGTATACTGGTTTCAATGAGGACTCCCCCTAGATCACCAGTGATCCCTCGTCTTTCTCCAGCCAGTGCTTCTGTCATTTCCTCTACCGTTATGACAGTGACGCTGGTGGAAGCTTTGTCTGCAGGTACTACTCGCTCACCAAGAGTAGTTGAAGCCGAGAAAAAATTTGTGGCTGAGATGGTTGATAGCTTTTATAAAAGCCTGAAGCGATCTATTGCTCTGGTCTTGAAGGGCTCAACCACCTCATTTTCTGCTTTAAAGGTGGTCCTCTCTCAAAATATTGAAAGCATTCGAGACTTTAGAGGGGATGACCAGGCTGCCGCATTGGAGCTTCTAATGGAAAGGGCTTGAGAGGGACGTGGGCGAGTGGCGTAACCTCAGCAATTTAGATTTAGACTCCTCAGTTAATGAACAGCTTGAGCGCCTTGCTGCCCAAATGCGTGAAGCTCATCTTGCAGCACAGGAAGCAGCTAAGGCAATATCTTCAGATTTAAAATCCCTAGATACAAAGAAAATAGAAATTGGAGATGCCATAGATGCTTCTAATAGTGCTCTTCTCGATGCTGAGGATAAGATTGAGAGGCCAAAGAGATGATTAAGAGAGTCAATCTTCTTCTGTCCAAAGCTAAACCGGTGCGTTTGAGGAGATCGCTCGGCTAGAATAGCTCTCAAGGCCCGAAATGATGAAGTCCTGCAGCAGGAGCTAGCACAAAGGGCAACTTTAGTTATAATTGAGGCTCGTCTGTCCCAGATAGCGAATTTAATGAGGCCGAGTTGAGATCGCAGGCATTCATCAGAGCTGCTGAGGAGAGGAAGAATAGGCTGGCCATCCTTGAAGAACGGATCAAGTCTTACGAAGCACCCTCGTAGCTTGTAATCCATGTATCCCCCCTTTTTGAATCAATAAAAAGTAATTTTATTTGACTAATCTGTTGTATTTCCAACTTGTTTTATCTTCTGAGTTTACAATTCTTACTTTCAAGTTGTACTACAATCCTCAAAAAGAAAGGAAATAATGGTATAACTAATCTAATCAGAGGTGATGAATTGATAGAATTAATTATAAATTTGAGAAATGACTCGACTCAAATCATGTTGAGATGAGGATAGAAAAGAGTGAGCTTAACGATCTTTACTATTCAGAGGTAAATATTAACATAACAGATTAAAGATCATAAGATTTGTGAATAGGCTATGATAAATTAGATACCACAACCTATGATAGTTCCTACTGAACTAAGACAAATGAAGCCTAGGATTTGCCAATTAAAAGTGACAAACTAGCTATGAGAAGTTTTGCCATTCAGAGGTGATGACCTGAACAAGATGACAAAATAGAGGTGAACCCGATTTTAGGGACCCTCTAGAGGTGATAAACTGGACGTGATAGACTAAGATACACTAAACTTTAGATCCGCTGCCAGAGGTAGTCGTATTAACTTGGCAGCTAGTCCATTAGGGACTACAAAGATAAATTGAATCTGGACTCCTGTTGGTTCAGAGGTGGTTGACTGGACATGACTAACTATGGGACCTCAGGTTCGCAATCTGTTGTTCAGAGGTTTAATGTTAACATGACAGCAAGAGCTCCTGACCTTGATAGAGGGAACGAGAATAAAGTTATAGACTTATCTGTTCAGAGGTGGTGAACTAGACATGACAGTTGAAGTACCATAAGAGAGAAAGATCTAGGTATCCGTCGGTTCAGAGGTAATATAGACATAACTGATTGGGAGTTGCTAGACTCAGAACCCTGTCGTTCAGAGGTAGCGAACTGGACATAATGATAAAGGGATAGTCCCTACTGGACTGAAAGATGAGACTTGGTATTTGTCGGTTCAGAGGTAATATGGACATAACGATTAAGAAACCACCAAGCTCAAGATTTCTACCTTTCAGGTGACAAGCTGGACATAACGGTAAAAAAAATAATCCCATCGAGGGAAATAAGGTTTGATCATAAATTCTGTGAAAATTGGTATCTCCTTTGGATATTTTTTTAAAAGAAATTATCAGAGGTGTATTGTTAACGTGATACCCAAGAAAGTCCATCGGGGACTGAGAGGAAAATAATACACTCTGAAGAGGGTCTATTAGAGACTCGCTGTGGAGCTAAGAATATGAATCTCATCATGACAAGGATGGAGTTTTAATTTGCTAGGGATATTGACCAGATTCGCAGGAATGTTGGTTTTATCCACCAGGGAGTAGGTTAGAGACTTACTATCAGAGGTTTAATGTTAACACAATAGATTTGACTCGTCATTCCACTAGGAAATGAATACCTTCTTATGTGGTCCTACCATTCCATGGAGGGGAATTGGTAAGTGATTTTGGATAGGAATCAAATGGGAACAGGTCTCTTAGGATTTTTAGTAAATCCTCAGCTGTCAACCGATTTGATATGCCTTTACCAACTACCGTTTTAGTTAGGCTAGCCATGCTATTCCCCTCAGCATGATGAGTTATCAAGGACTTATGTTGGGCTTAAGAGCCAACATTTTCCTCTATCCTTAGCCGTTAGAGGCGTTGGATCATTTTGTTACTTCAAGTAACGTAATGCCTCCCCTGGGTTTTCACTCTGTAGGTGAGTTGGGGATGAATTCCTCGAGGTCTTTATCTAAAGATCTTGTTTCCATATTGGAAAGATTCTGTAGAAGGATGCATCACAAACCTTCTTCAATGAGTTTGGCTTGACAAGTCATCAGCTAAACTCCTTTGATCTCTTATTCGATCGGTCACCATGTTTTTGATGTGAACATGGAAATAGTGGAAAGGTTCTGCAAGAGAATGCGTCATGAACCTTCTTCAATGAGTTTGGCTTGATAAGCCATTAGATAAATTCATTTGTGTTTGTCATTCGATCGGTCACCATTTGGTCGGTCACCACGTCTTGATATGAACGTGAAAACAGTGGAAAGGTTCTGCAAGAGAATGCATCACTAACCTCCTTCAATGAGTTTGGCTTGATAAGCCATCAAATAAACTAATTTGTTTGGTCGGACCTTTTGTGGTTGGATCGAGCTTTGATCGATCGAATAGGAGTAGGGAGGTATGCCACCATAAACCATCTGCCTGAAACTGTTACTTAGACATGTTTGACTTCAAAATATGACCTATTCTTCTAAGTTGGAGATGGGTACATATTTATATACTTAGAGAAGAGTGACAAGGCTAAAACAATTTAATAAATTAGAGAGGATGAAAATCGATTAAAATGAATCTTCCCAAATCAAGTGGTTAAAACCAAAAATCAAAGGCTGTTTCGTCAAGTCCTGGAGCTGAAACGGGAAAACCAGCAGGACATAAAGTCAGAACACCAAACGAACGAGACCCACCAACCTGGTGTGGCCACCTGGCCACACCAAGGCCGCGAAAACGCGGCTTTTGCTGTATTTTCGTGGCTTGTTAAGCTTTGTTGGGGGAGCGTTTGCTCCCCCTATCTTCGTACGACCTCCCCCGTTTAGTTTTTGCCTATAAATACTGTATTTTTTAGAGAAGAAGGGATTGAAAAATAGTTTAAGATTTTCTCTTTGTTTTTAAGGTTTAGGCTCTTTGTTAGATAGTATAGAGTTGCATCTCTATTTTTATAATTTGTAGTTCAGTTCAAATACCAGTGAGAGAGAGGAATAGAGTTATTATAATCTGAAGATTGTAGTGATATCAATAAAAGGATCAAGCTTTCTGTTCTTCCACTCAATTCACCAGTAAGTCTTGCTTTATTTTCATGTATTGTTTTCCTCTTTCATGGGTAGCTAAATTTGTTTTCTGGGCTCACTATTGTTCCTCTCTTCGATCCCTCTTCTTTTTGAATGATTTTTATGTAAAGACCCAATAGAATCATATGCATGCCTAAACTAAGCCTTTCTTCTTTGAAAGTGTTCTTGAAGGCACGTGAGGATGGGATTGGATTTCTAAACTTATAATTCTTTTAAAACATCTCTTGAACTTGTTTTTATTTCATGCTTTAAATACTTGATAATTTAACATTCAATTCAAGATGGTTTCTTAAAGCAAAGAGTTAAGTTTTTCAAACTATCTTATTTGTATTGCTTAAAACTTTCTTAATTCAAACTTAAGTTTTTGCCTATGATCAAGTTGAGGCACTAAGAATTTCAAAAGAAGAACATATCATTGAGTAGTGAGATAGTGAGCCCATATCTTCTTCTTATATTAAAAACAACAAATCACTCTTCAAGCTTTTCAAAATCACCTTTTCCAAAACTTTCTCTAAGTTTTAAGTTTTTCTTTAAATCACTTTCCTTCCTTTCATTCTCTTTTCAACTAAAAAACCAGCACCATTCTTAGCTTTCTAAACAAAAATACTGAAAAGCTTTCATCGCATTCCTCCTCGTGGACATGACCCGTTAGCCCAAAGCTACACGGTAATTCTAATCACTTTCATTTTACGATCAATTTTTGGCGCCGTTGCCAGGGAGGAAACGGTGTATTTATTTTTTAACAAGTTTGGTGTCTTGTTTCAGGGACGGCAAGATTCAAATTTAGTACTCAAGCTTTGCAAGAGAAGACTTGCTATTCTGTGCTCCTACTCTCGAAAGTAGGAAACAGAATTTTAAAAATTGCAGCACAAGTTTGAAAATTTGTGGACTACTAAAAAACTCTTTTTTGAAGGACATATTGCTTGCAAAAATAAAAATTTTTTGTGTTATTATTCTTGCTATATCTGATATTCACAATCCCTGTTTTTAATCCAACAGTAATCTGAGTGATTGTTAATATTTAAAAAACGTTTAGACTTGTATTCTAGGCATTTGTCAATGACGTTTATTTTACAATTACTGTTGAAGACAGCTGGAGACAAGGTACGTATGCATAGCATATAGTTTAGGAAACATTCTTGGGTGATATTTGCTTTTGAATGTTACTCTTCTATATCTTGCACACTTTGCACAATCAATTCTAAGGGCAAAACCCAAATCAAGATAAGGTGGGGAAGTCATTACCCTTCCTTAGCCCACAAACCATCTCCAAACACGCACAACCTAAGCCTAAGTAAAATCTGATAGACGTTGGTCTTAGGGACATCTCGAACTCACTAGGAGATTATCCTAAGAGAGAAGGTATTAGAATTTGACTCGTGCCAAATCAGTGTCTAGGAAAGGGATTGAGGGGCGAAACCCCGAAGGCTGGTGGTTTGGCTTAATTAGGCCCGTCGCTTTTGCGCGAATACCTCCCACCAATCTTACCCTGACCTGACTGATTAGCTTGTGGTCAAAGTCTATATTATACCTTCTATGGACAATCAACCAGTTAGGAGTTGTCTAGGTCAAGGTTACCTTAGACTAGGCTTGGTTATTTTCTCTTATTGACTATTGGTCAACTTATTTGTGATTGTGTTTGTGTATGCAAGTGTGGTCAAGAGACCCTAATTCATCTAGGTTAACTAGAAACACATCACCACTCAAGTTCGAACCAAGACTAGATTTGGTTATGTCTCAACGGACATCTTTGCAGGATAAGTTCTATCCCATTAGAACCTCACTTCCATCTTGCATCCAACTTCCATCGGTTGGTGAACACAACTTTGAGCTTAAGCCATAGTTCATCAACACACTCCCTAAGTTCCATGGCTTAGAGTTCGAAAATGCTTGTTTCTTCATAAGAGAATTTGAAGAAGTATGCTTAATGATGAAAATCCCACACCTTGCAGATGATGCTATTAGGTTGAGATTTGTCCCTTTCGCTCTTAAGGACTTAGCCAAGAAATGGCTATACAGCTTAGCGGCTAGCTCTATCACATCTTGGGATGGTTTCATCAAGGTCTTCTTGAAGAAATTCTCTCCAATTCATAAGACCGCTCTCGTTAGAAAAAAATATCATGCAGTTCAAGTAAGAACCTAGTGAACTGTTTTGGAGGTACTTTGAACGCTTCAAAGACCTCCTTGTCCAATGTCCTCATCATAGAATAGAGAAATGACGACAATGCCAAATTCTTTATGATGGTTTAGACTACTCAACTAAGACCCTCTTAGAAAGCATGTGCCAAGGGGGATTCTTGCAGAAGGATGAGAATGAAGGATGGGATATATATGAGAATCTAGCTGAAAAGACCATCCAATGGGAACCAACTAGTGAAAGCTCTAGGAATTCAAACTCCATATCTTCAAAAGGTGGTCTCCATTTAATTGATCATCCATAGCAAACGAGGCTAAGTTAGCTAACCTAGCGAGAAGACTGGAAGTTTTAGAAACTAAGGAACCAAGTTCAGTCAATCAAGTCAGCCCAAACCAAATTCTAACTCCGTGTTGTACTTATTGTCAAGCCATGAATCATGTGTTTGAGGAGTGTCCTGTGTTTCAAGCTTAACAACACTTTCTAGAACCAATGAATGCGGCCTTTTTAAGGCCGAACAATGATCCTTACGCACCAACGTATAATCCTGGCTGGAGAAATCACCCAAATTTCTCGTAGAGCCAACAAATCAATGACCACCTACAGTCAAACCATGCAAGCCACTTTCATCATTCTAATAATTCTTCCAATCATCAACCTAACTTTCTAAATCACCCTCACAATAATCCCAACAATTTTTCATATTATCAACAAAATTTTCCCAACCAAGCTCCACAACCCTCCTTTCAGAATCCTCAGCTTGAAAGGAAAATGACAGACTTTGAGAGAAATATGGAAAGGTACATGAAGAACCAAGATTCCCTCATGTAAACAATACAGAGGCTAGAGGGTCAAATGAGCCAATTAGTCAATCCACAGAATGAAAGGAAAAAGGGTACCTTGCCCAGTCAACTAATTATGAATCCTAAGAATTCTCAACAAGCTCATTTGGCTGAGGATCAATCATTGAATCAATGTAATGTTGTTCATACATTGAGGTCGGGAAAGAAAGTTGATAACCAAGTGTCAACACCACCCAATCCCAGTCAGCACAATCACACTCCAGCATCCCTCCAAATCTGACGAATCTGAAATAGATAAGTCAAGCAGTCAGGTGTACAAGCCTATAGTACCATTTCCTAATAGGCTAAAGAAAAATAAGCAAAATCTACACATGGATAAAATAATTGAGATCTTCAACCAAGTGAGGATAAATGTGCCACTCCTTGATGCCACCCAACAAGTCCCATCTTATGCAAAATTTCTTAGGGATATGTGCACCAAGATGAGAAAGACTAATGTACTCAAGAAAGTCTTCTTAGCCGCTAACATTCGTGAGCTACTGTCGGGTCCGATCCCTGTCAAGTATAAGGATCCGAGTTGTCCCACCATTGCCTGCACTATAGGATAAGCCGAGATTAGTCATGCACTTCTTGACTTGGGAGCAAGTATCAACCTGCTTCCATTCTCAGTTTATCAACAACTCGGGTTGGGCGATTTTAGTTCAACTCGAGTCACAATCCAACTGGCTGACCGTTCTGTGAAAATTCCAAAGGGAAAAATTAATGATGTCCTTATTCGGGTCGGGGAGTTTATCTACCCAGTTGATTTCATAGTTCTTGAGACACAACCTGTGTCCAATCCTAGAGCTCAAACTCATGTTATCCTAGGGCGCCCATTCTTTACTACTGCTAATGCTATTATCAATTGTAAGAATGGGTCTATGAGATTAACCTTTGGGGATATGACTAGAGAAGTCAATGTCTTCAACCTAGAAAAACAACCTCGTAAGATAAGAGACCAAACATTTGAGATAAACTTTGTTGAAAACATTGTGATGAAGAAAGTGAAGGCATAGAGAATGAGTCTCTATTTCTTAATGAATTATTTAGAATGAATGCGATAATCTTAATGAGAAGTATATGTCGGAGATCCTAATTTTAAAGTACCCTTTAAAAAAGGGAAATTTGATTTGAATATCTTTACTTTCGATGAGCCAACCATTAATATATCGTATGAGAATATAATTCAAGAACCTCCGATTGACATGCTCTTTGAAAACCTCTTCGAAGAAGAACTCATGTGTTTGGATGAATCAACTAGGGATATTTTGGTTAATTACACACCTCTAGGGGAAAGTGTTGACTTAAGTTTTGAGGAGATATATGGAACTGAGTTAGAATTCCTAGGCATTCATAGTGAGAAAGTTCCAACTAAGAAGTGTGATGGTAATCAATTTTTGAATAATGAATGTAGAAATATGTGGAAGAAAACCTAAAGAAGGTGAGACTGGGGAGAAAGAGAGCAAAAATAACAAAAAATTGGCCTCCCCACTATGCCCTATAAAGAGGACCCATTGGAATGATGGGAGAGAGCTAGAGGGATGAGACCGAAAAAGATCTAGGTGTGGGAGAAACATGATGTCGTATATATTTTTGTATAATATATGCACCTCTTTTACATTCCATTTCATGCATCTATACATTTCTTTCATACATTGGGGATAATGCATGAGATAAGTGTGGGGGAGGGCTCTAACATGACTAACATGACTAATATAAAAAAAACAAAGAAAAAATTATATATATAAAAAAACTTTTTGAAAGAAAAGAACAATATTTTGATTTATTTTTCTGTAAGAAATTAAGTCAATTTTAAGGAATAGGAAAATCATAATTAGGATTTCTTATACTTGGTCAAAATAAGATAACTTATTTGATTTTCAGGGTTAGGAAGAAAATTGATGAAAGTAATTTAGTCTTGATCTTTACCTTAAAGAAATATGCACACTTTATACACTTACACACTTAGGGTTCAAAGACAAAAATTCTTATGTCTTATAAAAAAAAGAAAAAAATATATGTGCAAATCTAATTATTGATTAGCTAGGTGTTTTGGCCTAAGCAAGCCTTGGTATTTATGCAAAAGATAATTAGATAAGTTTGAAAATATATATATATAAATCCTCTAATTAAGCTGGGTATTTGTGCCTCATGAAGCATAAGTATTCACGCCTAAAAGGGGTACATTTTTAAATAAAAACCTTGGTTTCGTGGCCTTGTCTGCTCGAGTGTTTAAGTCCTTAGGGGTGTTTTCTCACCTTGTGCCCTAAGACTGTCCGGTTTGGGTGTCACCGACTAAAGGCTCGTTACATGGGTAGATTAGAAAGCCTAATAGAATTAAGGAATAAATATCACCAAAAATAAATATAAATAAGGCATAGGAGTTAATGTTAAAGAACCTTTAGTCAAACTTCACGATCATGATGGTGCATATGACTCAGGGTAAAGTAATAGATTAGATGAGAAATACAATTTTACTTCTTACTTTGATTGATGACATGTTTTGAATAGAGACTAAGTTTAGGAATGAAAAGTTCGATATTCCAATAACTTATAGATTACTTGAACTCTTACAAATATACTTCAAATATTTTCTTTCTTTTCAAAATATTTTTTGAAAATACTAACATTCTTTCTCTTTCTTTATAGATTTTATAGGTGCAATCCACTGAAAACCCTCACGAGACAAAACTCATCCTCTAGGGGTAACCTAGAGGTTTAACGGCTTGTTGCACATGCTCAGTGCAATCGAGTAACCTGCGAAAGTGGTCTAATAATTGATTAGGATTAGTTTTGATGTTTTGCTCGAGGGCAAGCAAAAGATAAGTGTGGGGGTGTGATAGGTCACATGTTTTGTATATATATTTTCACATTACCATATTTATTATCTATAAATCCTATTATTAAGTCTTATTTTTCTTTATAAAGTACAGGCCCATTGCTAAACAAAAGGGAATAAAAACAAGCCCAAGAGCCCATCAAATTCTAATTTAATTCAGAAATAATTCAAAATCAGAAGATCAGGGCAGATCATGGCAGATCAGAGAGGTTGAAAATCGGTTAGTTTGGTTTTACAAGAATCCAAATTGGTTAGCTTGAGAATCACCGAAGATCAGATCAGAATCAGAGATAAACGGCAAATACAGCCGGACAAAAGGGAGCCAAATCCCACGCCATAAAGATCTCCACCAGGATGTGGCCATTTGGCCACATCCTGGCCGCGGATCTGAGGCCAAAGCTACGGATCCGCGGCTTATTGGTGGAGATAAGGGGAGCGCCTCACTCCTTTCCCTCTGGGTTTTTGCCTATAAAAGATAGGGTTTTGTACTGAAAAATAAAGTGAAGACTAGGATTAGAATTATTGTTCATTTTTTAGGGTTTTAGGAGTATTGTTAGATAGTTCGGAGAAGTTGTATCTCCTCTTTATTTTTTAGTTTAGACCAGCAACGATAGAAGAGTGACATTGAGTGTGTAATTCATCTTTGAAGTGACAATCAAAGGAGTTTCAACTCACTTATTCAACTCGACTCAAATTTGGTATGTTTATGTTTGATTTTCATTCTCTTGTTTGTTTTCCTTTCATCATGAGTAGCTAAATCATCTTCTGGGGTCACTAATTAATCTCTTCTACCTCCTTTCTCTTGATTGATTTTTATGAAAGCAACTCTTTTAAATTAGAAAATACCTGTGTTAAACTTCGTTCTTGAAAGCACATGAGAATGTCTTTATTTTAAACTTGAACTTTCAAAACACAAATCTTTTTAAACAGTTTTTATTCCATACTTGCTTCTTCGCGCTTGATGGTTTAATATTCTCTTTTTAATGTTGTGTTAAGAAAGACCTTAAGATTTAATCCAAAATCATCTTATTTGTTTTACTTGGACATTAAAAAAACTAAGGTTTTTGCCTATGATAAAAGTGGTGCACCAAAATGTTCTTGAGATAAGTAAGTAGTTAAGTAGAAAATTAGTGAGCCCAGATCTTTTTCCTATATTAAAAACTACCAAACAATCTTCATCATTTTCTAAAGATCACCTTTTTCGAAGCCTTCTCTAAGTTTTAAGTTTTTCTTTAAATCACTTCCCTTCTCTCCATTATTTTTTCAACTAAAAACAAACACCATTCTTTACTTTCTAAACAAAAATACCGAAAAGCTTCTATCGCATTCCTCCTGTGGACACGACCCGTTAGCCCAAAGCTAAATGGTAATTCTTATCACTTTCATTTCACGATCAACTGCTGCTAATTGGATGGGTACTCAGGATATAATCAGTTCCCTATTACTTAAGAGGATCAAGAGAAGATGACATTCACATGCCCATTCGAAACTTTCGCCTACAAACGTATGCCCTTTGGATTGTGCAATGCTCCAGCTACATTCTAACGGTGCATGCTATGTCTCTTTTCTGATATGGTAGAATGATTTTTAGAGGTTTTCATGGATGATTTCTCTATTTATGGAGATTCTTTTGATCAGTGTCTTTATCATCTAGAATTAGTTCTACAGAGATATAAGGAGAAGAATCTAACTCTAAATTGGGAGAAGTGTCATTTCATGGTGAGACAAGGGATTGGCTTCGGCCATGAAATTTCAAGAAGGGGAATTGAAGATGACAAGGCGAAGATCAAAGTTATGGCTAAACTTCCTATCCCCAAGTGCGTAAGAGACATTCGTTCATTCTTAGGACTCGCAGAATTTTACCGACAGTTCATCAAGGATTTTAGCAAGATTGCTAGACCCTTGACCAACTTGCTTAGTAAAGATGTGCCCTTGAACTTCAACGATGAGTGTTTCTATTCATGGGAAAGACTGAAGAAAGAACTCATCTCTGCGTCCATTAGTTCAGCTCCAGATTGGACGCAACCATTTTAAATCACGTGTGATGCCACTGATTTTGCTATCGATGTTGTCCTAGAACAGCGTGTCGATAATAGGCAGCACGTGATTTATTACTCAAGTAGGACCCTGAATAACGACCAACAGAACTACACAATGACCGAGAAGAAATTATTGGTCGTTGTCTTCGTGTTAGAGAAGTTCCGTCCCCACTTACTGGGATCCAAGACTGTGATTTTCACGGATCACTCCGCATTGAAGCACCTCATGACCCAGAAGGATGCTAAAGCCTGACTTATTTGGTGGATCCTTCTGCTTCAAGCCTGGAAATCCGTGACAAGAAAGGTGTGAAAAATGTAATAGCTGACCACTTGTCAAGAATTCCTAACACACATGTAGAACAAATCCCGATCAATGAGGATTTCCCAAATGAGTACATCCTTGCCATTTTGAAAGAACTTTGGTATGCGAATATTGTCAATTATCTGGTAATGGGACAATTAACCACTGAATGCACAAAGCAGGACAAGTATCACTTCTTTACCCAGGTTTGGTACTTCTTTTGGGAAGTACTGCATCTCTTCAAGTATTATCCTGACCAGATCATTCGACGATGTATATCAGAGGAGGAACAAAGGAGTGTGCTCAATTTCTGCCATGAGCTTGCATGCGGAGGACACTTCGATCCCCGCAAAACCACAAAGAAAGTCTTACAAAGTGGGTTTTACTGGCCCACTTTGTTCAAAGACTCCTTCTATTTTTTGCAAGTCATGTGCAAACTATCAAAAAAAATGGAAAGATTTCGAGGCGAGACATGATGCCCTTAAACCCGATTCTCGAAGTCCAAATTTTTGATATTTGGGGCATCGACTTCATGGGACCATTTTCAAATTTATTTGGCAACCAATTTATCTTGGTTGCAGTGGATTACATCTCCAAATGGGTAGAATTCGTGCCTACCAAGACCAACGACAACAAAGTGTTTGTCAAAATTCACAAGAAAATATTTTCTCCCATTTTGGTACCCCGCGAGCAATAATTAGTGATAATGGGTCAAATTTTTACAATAGGGCTTTTGAAGCCCTAATGCAAAAATATTCCATCACTCACAAATTATCCACCTCGTATCATCTCCAAACGAATGGGCAAGTTGAAGTGACAAATCGGCAATTCAAACTCATTTTGGAAAAAATGGTAGGTCAAACCCGAAAAAAATGATTGGTCACGCTGATAGATGCTTTGTGGGCTTACCAGACTGCTTTTAAGACTATTCTAGGAATGTCTCCATACAGAATTATATTCAGAAAAGTCTGTCATCTGCCTGTTGAATTAGAACACGGAGCCTTATGGGCCATAAAGCAATTAAACTTTGATCTGACTAGAGCCGGTGAACTAAGAAAACTACAGATCTCGGAATTAGAAAAATACGAAATAAAGCTTATGATAATGTACGAATCATAAAGAGCAGAACGAAAATTTTTTACAAGCAAATCATCAACCGAAAAATTTTGTCCCTAGACAAAAAGTTCTCCTTTACAATTAAAGGCTTCACATCTTTGCGGGAAAACTCAAAAGTCGTTGGTCGGGATCGTTCACTGTACACACAGTTTCTCCACACGGTGCTGTAACAATTGTTGATCCAAAGAGTGATGAGGAAATGAAAGTCAATAGGCAAAGACTGAAGCCTTTTCTAACCACTGAGCCTGAGTCGCAAGATGAAAATGTCCTGGGTCTTGTCGACCCATCTTACACGTGACCACACCCCACCATAAACAACAAATTGAAAAAAAAATTAACATTAGGAGTTCTTTGTACATTATAATGATTCTTTGTATATCTTCCCTTACACCTGTTTATTACTCTTGCATTCACATATCATCCATGGAGGACAAAGCATTAGATAAGTGTGGGGGAGGGGTACTAACATAGGATTTCTTTGTTCTTTTTCATTTTTAGCATTTCTTTTTCTTCCTTTTTACCAAAAAAACAAAAAACAAAAACAAAAAATTCTTAAGGAGTAGAGAATTTTTAATGGTCTTTTGTAAAAATACAAAATAGTTATAAGGATTAAGAAAACCCAAGTTTGAAATTTTTTACTTTAGTCTAAATAAAAGAATATTGGTTGGATTGTTAGTTTAGGAGGAATTAGGAAAATAACTCATCTCTTTACTTTTTACCTTAATAAATATACATTGGCTACACACGCACTCTTGGAATTTATAGACAAAGACTCTAAGTGCCACACACCGAAAAAAAAGTGTATATATATAATTATAGATCCGATTGAGCTGGATAATTGTGCTTCAAGAAGCATGATTGTTCATGCCTAAAGGAAATAAACTTTAATTTTGTGGCCTAGTTTACTTAAGTATTTAACATGAGGGTGTTTTCTCACCTGGTGCCCTAAGACCGTCTGGCTTGAGAGTCATCGGTTAAAAACTCGTTACACAAGTAAATTAGAAAGCCTCAGGAAATTAAATGCAAAAACGGTACATAAATAAATACTCATAAATTTTGTGGCATTAGAGTTTGAGTCAAAAAATTCCAAGTAAATCATCACTTCACACAATGCATATTATTTAAAGCAAAATAAAAGAATGAGTTTGAATTACATAATTCCTCTTAAACTTAAATAAAGACCATATTCTTGCATGAAGACAAAAGTATAGGAAGGACTAATAAGAGTTAGACCTAATGCTTATAATTATTTTAGCTATTTTTACTAAAAAGATTAAAAGCTTTTTTCTACTTTAAGAAGATTTTTTTCAAAAATAACTAACATTTTCATTCTTTTCTTGGATTTTGTGAGTGTAATCCGTTGAAAATCTTCAGGAAACAACTCCTCCTTTAAAGGAAACCTAGAGGTTTAACGGCTTGTTGCGCAGTCACCTGCGAAAGTGGTGTAATAATTCTCTTGGTTTTTGTTTTGCTCGGGACGAACAAAAGATAAGTGTGGGGGTGTGATTAGTCTCTAATATTGCATGTTTCATACCACATCTTCACATTTATTTTATATAAAAATATTGCAAATAATGATTTTCTTGTGTGTTCCTAGGTCCATGGTGTGGAATGAAGAAGAAGATCAAAAATCTCATTTATTTGGTGAGTTTTAGATCCTAACATAGCCATTGACTTTTAAAGTTGAATCTGACAACATAGGATGCAGAAAATCAAAAAGCAGCAGGGGGGACGACAGAGGGACAGCCAGAAAAGTGTAGCAGGCGGTACTGCGCACGCAGCGCCAAAAGCCCCACGTTTCCGTGGTAGTATTGGTGTAGCTGCACCAGTACTTTGGGCCAGGGATTGTCTGTCCTGGCCCCTTTCCTCCTGTGCCTATAAAACCCCCCTTGGTTTTCCAGAGAGGGGGATATGCAGAATTTAGGTATTGATGTTGGTTTGTTTCTAGGAGTTTTTTAGTTACTTGTATTTTCTTCTTCTTCTAGCTTAGCTTTCCTTCTTCTTCTAACTTAGCTTAGCCATTAGAGTGAAATAGAAAGTGTGTACAAGTTGTATTTGAAGATGACAATCTTGTACAAGTAATATTTCTTCTTATTTTCATGCTTTGGTGTTTTTAATTGCTTTTATTTTCTTGTACTAGTGTAACACTTTTCTCATTTACTTTCTCTCTTTTGTTTTTATTTACTCATGTCTAGCTAACTCTTTCATTGCATAGCTAACTAACTACTAACCCGCTAATCTCTAACAACTTAATTGATGACTCAAATGAGTCAATAGTGTCAAACAAGCCTTGTGCAAATAAGAGTTATCACATCTTAAGACGAGGGTTCTAACTCTAACTTCTTTATAAGTATTACCACTCTCATATTTCATACTTAATCGTTTTTAATGATTTATAAATTGTAAACACTACTTGTTACCTTAAGTTGAGATATCTCTATTCATTTTTGCCGATACCAATAGAGCACTTATTTCTTTCCTTATTCTCCCCTTCAATCGGATCTTGATAAGGGAATGATCAAGTTTTGCCGTGTAAAGCTAAGTGAAGTAAAGAACTTTCATTCGATCTCCAACGTGAATAGTTCTTATGCACACGGTTTATGTTTGCTTATGATCCATCGTGAGGCTATATCTTCAAGAAGTTAGAGATTAGTGGGAGCACTTCGTAGAAAATTAGCCTTGCGTTTTTACCTTTAAGAAAATAAAAAAATCACTTTCACAACTATCGAAACAATCTAAAATTTTTTTAAAACAACACTTATTTTCTTTTCAATTCTTTATTTGAGATAAGGAACATCTTTACCACGAACAAAGAAGCCGCATTCAAGCTTTCATCACTCTCTCTTTGTGGATACGACTCGTATAGCCACTTCACTATTACGATAGAATCGCTGAAGCAGTAACATCAACCATCACTCTTCTGCTTATTCTTGTGCATGCTTTCTAGCGATCAATAATATATATATATATATATATATATATATATATATATATATATATATATATATATATTATATATATATATATATATATATATATATATATATGAGTTAGACTACAAAATAAACGTTTATTTTTGGTCCAACTCTAAACCGTTCAAATCTCATGCTCCGATATCTAAATTCAAGATCCACTCTGTTGAAGTTGATCTATATTATTTGAAGTTTCTAAAAATAAAAAATCATATCATTTGAATACTTTTTGCTTATCCATCAAGTTGGTGCAAAATGGACGGCCGAAAGTAGTGACTTGTTTAGTTTAACGGTGTATAAATTTGAAATCTAACAAAAATTGGTTTGTGAGGGTTTCTAAGTATTTAGATCATAATGAAATGGTCGGATCGTGAATTTTTATGTCTAAAGATGTAGATCTAAGCAAAATGCTACTTTTGAGCGCCAATTTTTTCTCACTTGATGATAAGTAAAAATATTTAAATGACATGATTTTTGGTTTTTAGAGACTTCAAATAATATAGATCAGCTTCAACGGAGTGGACATTTGGATGCCAAAACATGAGATTTGAGCCATTTAGAGTTGGACCCAAAAATAAACGTTTATTTTATAGTCCAACTCTCTCTCTCTCTCTCTCTCTCTTTATATATATATATATGAGAGAGAGTGGGGGATTTAAATGAGACTAGTGTCTCAGCAAAATCAGACCCACATCTGGCTATCAGACTAGTTTATTTTTTTTAATGAATTGATTTTCATGATTTTTAAAATGAGATTCATGTTTGTTTTGAGCATAATTGACTATTTTCATGAAAAATGCTAATTACATGATTCTTGTGCACTCACACTTTATTTGTTTATTCATGACATGTTTCATGATCATTTTGAGCTTTATGGACCTTAAGTGTTGAATTTTGTGTATTTAGTATGTTTCATAATACATATGATTTGGTTTCATGTTTTGAAGGATCTTTAACTAGTTTTTCAAAAATTACTTTTAACTGGTTATTGTTTCTTCATTTGGTAGTGATTTTCAATGCTAAAAATATTTTCAAACACCTATTTTTTGAAAACCCCTACCTACCCCTTTATGGGAGGACGGATGGGCGAGTATGCCTTGTAAGTTTTATTAAAAATCTTTTATCTTGTGCATAAAAAGGGTGGTCTAATTATGAGTTATATACTTGATTTACATTGTTATTTTCAATTGGTATCTCAATTGATATTTATTTTGTATATACTCATATTTTGTTTTCTATATATGTATGCTTTATTTCAAATAATATCAATTTCTATTGGTATTCTCTTTTCATACATATATATGATTTGTTTGTGCTTTATTGTCAAGATATTTACATGTTTAAAGTACAAAGTATGTTTATGCTAAGCTTAATTCAAATCTTAATTTTCAATTGATTTCTCAATTGGTACTTTTTATATAAGCTTATGCATTATCTTCAATTGGTATTTTTTACCATTGGTATTTTTTTTACAATATATTTCAATTGGTATCTATTGAACTATTTATTTCAATTGGTATCCATGAAAATTTAAATTAGTATCAAAATATAAAATATTTTCTTTCATTGGTATCAAAATTTCATTGTTATTTCAATTGGTAAAATGTTTCAATTATAATTAAATTCAAAATTTATGTTCAAAATTTGTATTGTTTAGTTACAATTGAATTTTAAAATGTTTTGATATGTATTGCCTAAATGCAATGGGAGCTTAACATCTCTTCTACATATAGATTCATGTTGAGTGTATCTTATAATTAGGAGGTTGACAACTCTTCTTTATGTGATACACGTGTGTAGGGGGAGCTTCACATTTCCTCTTATGCATTGCATATTATGCGTTATGTGAATTAGGGTTTGTCATCCCTTCTTCATGTAATGCATATATGTAGGAAGTTAACTTAGCGTCTTCCTCTTCATGAATGTATATCGCATATATCTCTTTATTGATTGATTTTAGTTCACCCCTTTATTGATTTTTGTTTCTGATAAAAAGGGGGAGAACATTGTTTTGTGTTTACTTTAACCCCTTTGATGATTGACAAAAAGGGGGGAAAGATTTTGAGTTTATATATGCATATTTGTGTTTTTGCATATATTGAGTTTATGCATCTTGTGTTTTAGAAAATGGGAAGAATATTTTTAAAAGTTTAAACAAAAAGGGGGAGAAAAGTTTTTGGAAAAAGGATTTTGGATTTATGTTTTATGTCTCTCACCTTGTTGATGCATGTTTAGTTGTTTAGTTTTATGTGCTTTATTGTCATATCTTATTGCTTATTTGTTATGCATGAGTTAAGGGGGAGTTTCTTTGAAGCTTTACTTTAATCCATGCATGTATAACTCCATGAGTTTTGTCATCATCAAAAAGGGGGAGATTGTTGGCCCAAAGGCCCATAGCTCTAGTTTTGATGATGATCAACTCAAGTAGTTATAGTACTAATGATCTTGTGTTTAATTAGTCTCAGATTTATGATCAAATCTTAGTTGGTGTTTAGCTTCAACAAAGGATTTAAAGTCAGTTTTGGAGCTAACACGGTTTGATTCAAGAGCCTATGCATCAAGACCATATCAAGTACTCAAGAGGAGTCTAGCTCTTTGGATCAAGTTTGGATCAAGTCAAGAAGATGAGAAGAAGTAACGCCCCGACCCGGAGGGTACGGAGACGTTACTGCGACGTATATACGCAGGTCAGAAATACCCTCACGTATATACGCTAAGCATCAGATCAGGCAAGATCAGAGACGGAAGCACAGTTGTAACATACATTCCACAGAAATAGCGCAAGTACATGGTTATCACAGAGAATGATACAACATTACATGAATGTTACATTACCAGAAAATACAAAATACATAAGACATGAAGAGATATACAAAACAGAGGGTGCTCACGAGTAGCAAGAGGGCCTTGGGAGCCAATAGGAGAGGTATGAAAGAATGTTACATTACCAGAAACACTCATATATATACCCTATACCTCACGTCACTGTAATCTGAGTTTATATAATCTTTCTTTGCCTTCACAATATAATAATGAAATAGTATGAAAGCAATTAAGTAATCTATGTCTAAGTAGTGAGCAGTATAAACCAAGAGTATACCTAGTCATGTATCAGGAACATGTTATTATTAAATTATTAAGACTCATCTGATTTGTATACGTCGGTATGTGTCCTATCCCACATACCTCAGCATACAGATCCGAGAGTAAGTTATTGAAAACTGATGGAGATCGACGAACCATGCTTAGAATGGGTCCCGTACATGCCCGGGACAACGGTCAAGGAGTATCGGGTGCTGAGCCGGAACGTACCGCTAGGTACCGGACTTATTGTACGCCCGAACAGGAATAGGATGTCACTGCTCCCACAGGAATAGGCCCAGGGCTTATGGTACTCCCGGTAGGCAAGGGAGTAGGGGTGCCAGTATACCCCACGGAAACGCCTGGTGGCCTCCAGGTCGAATCCAAGTATATGGCCGCGCGACACTATAAGACCATCATAAACATGGAGACTATATCGGTACTCATCAGTTTCCCCCCATCCCGTGTAAGTTGTCTAATTATTATAATTTGTCCGGTGATAATGTCCACAGAGTATTCATAGTAATCCCATATTCATGATTATCCTATTACGGGGATCAACAGGAGTATAGTATCAGGAGTAATGTCAGGAGCCTCCCTATTTCAGGGGGTCAAGTATACAGGAGTACCAAATATATGGTAATAATATAATAATCAAGTCCTCGTAAAAGTGATAGCCATGAATATGTCATATAATACACAGTTATCAGTATTTTGTACCACATGAAAGCATATCATATACCGTGTGTCAGAAGCAGGTGTCAAGTACGACATATCAAGTATCGGTGTCTAATATCAAGTGATAAGTGTAGCATGGTAAGTACCGGTGTCGGGTATCATATGTCAAATATAGCATGGTAAGTACCGTGTCGAGTATCATATGTCAAATATAGCATGGCAAGTACCGGTGTCGGGTATCATATGTCAAATATAGCAGGCAAGTACCAGTGTAAATACCGAGTGTCGGTGTCATAAATCATATATCAAGTATAGCATGTCAAGTGCTGGTGTAAATACCGTGTGCTGGTGTCATAAATCATATATCAAGCATAACATGTCTAGGGTCGGTGTCAGATGTCACATGTCAAGTATAACATGTCCAGGGTCGAGTAAATACCGAGTGCAACATCATATATAACTCGCAAAGCATGATATCATGTATTAAAACTATGGTAACAAGTGCTAAGCATGTTAAAATTATCCACATATCAATTCCATGTTATAAATACAAGGGCGTTTATTTTTAAGTGTATAAGAAGCACTCGCCTGAAATCGGGGTGAAATATCGGTTAAAAGTCCAGAAATCGGCGAACCGCTCGAGTAAACCTCTAGCCCACAAATATATATTAAAATATATAATTATAAATATTTATATGGATATTAGAGAGGGAATGAGAGAGGAGAGAGAGGAGAGAGAAAGTTGTAGGAAGGAGAGAGAGAAGAGAAAGAGAGAAAATATGGTGTATTTTGAAATGAATTAGGATTTAAAGGGAGGGGTATTGGGTGTAAATATAGGGAAGTAGTTTTAGGAATGAGGTGGGGGTATTTAGGGAATTAGGAATTGTTAGTTTTTATTTAGGGAAATAAAGGGAAGAGATGAAAAGAAAGAAAGAAAGGAGGAAGAAGGAGGAGGGGGGGGGGTCGGCTGGCCGGCCACTGCCAGTGCCGGCGGCCTGCCGGCGGCGGCGCCGCCGCGGGGGTGAGGGCGGCGCGCACGCGCCCGGGTGGAAAGGAGGGAGGTGGGTTGCTTTGTTGTTGTTGTTTTTGATGGTGGTGGTAGATGGTGGTGTTGGGGAGTTGAAGGAGGAGGAGATGGTGATGGGTTGGTTGGAGTGGAGGAATTTGTGGAGGAGGTGGTGAATTTTGGAGAAGATGAGGTTGTAATGGTGATAGTTTTGGTTGAAATTGGAGGAAGGAGATGGAATTTGGGTTGATGGAAGTGTGGAAGGGTGTGGGTGGATCGGGGTGCGGCGGCGGTGGCTTGGGCGACAGTGGGCCGGTGGTGGTGATGGTGGGGGCGGCCGTTGTGGTGGGTGCGTGAGTGGAGTGGGTTTGGTTTGTTGCTTGAAGTGTTAGAGGGATAATTGAAATAGAAAGAAGGGAAGAGAAAGGGTTTAGGTGGAGAAAGAAAAGGAAATTGGAATTATGAATGGGATGGTGGAGAAGTGGTTTGGTCAGCTATGATGCCCTGCTCCCTGCTGCATCTGCTGCGTTTGCGTTGGCGTGGGAGAAGGGGTGGAGTGGAGGAGAAGAGAAGAAAAAAGAAGAAAATGAAAGGAAAATGGGAAATTTTAAAAGAAATGAAAAGAAATAGTAAAAAATATAAATAAATATTTTATTAAAGAATAAAATTATAGAATATTCTGGGAGTAATAAGTAGAGGAGTTGAGAGGGAAAAGCAAGAAAAAGAAAGAACGGCAAATTATATTATTATATTAATAAGGCGAAAATTTGACTGTTTCAGAATTGTTTCGAAAAATTCTCAAAAATAGCAAATATTATTCTAAGATACTCAATGAAATCGGATTCAAAAAATATAATGTAGTTTTCAAAATAAAAATTTTGGAATCTTCCGGCGATAACTGCTGACACCAGAATCGGTCAAATTTTGATGAATTTAGAAAATCACAAAAAATGTTTTTAGATAGAAAATGATACTCTAAGATGTACTGTGAAAGCCGTTTTTGAAAATTCAATCCCATTTGAAAATTAAATCTGGGAATCAATCAGCGTTGCCGACCGACACCGGTTTTGGAGATTTTGCAGAAAAATTTCAGAAAATTCCAAAAAATCATGAAAAATCTAAAATATTAGAAAACAATTTTTGAAACTAAAATCGATTAAATTGGACTACCAGAAGTTAAATCGGGCTACTGGCTGGTATTGGGTTCCCAGTTCGGGTCAGGGCGACTCTAGGTCTAAGAATCCAGATCCGATACACAATAACATGAGAAATCACAACTTAAAACTAATGTTAGAATAAAATTGTAATAACATGATCGAAAAAGTCAGGACATGTATCTGGTACGTATCCTGGGAATGGGCGCTACAATCTACCCACCTAACAAAAATTTCGTCCTCGAAATTTCTATAAGGAGGGAGATAAACATGGAAGAGATTACAGTCAATGATGATAATATGATAACTTGAAAAGGATAAGGGAGATTACAATCTCAGGACACAAAAGATTGGGGAATAGCGGTCACAGAGACATCATCAAGGCTCCTGATCTGGGTACTGAGCTCCTTGTCCTTCCGCTATCACAACTGACGGCTCGGCTTCTCCTCTGCTGACAAATGGTAAGCCTGGCCTCTCCCATGGTCAGCTCCAACTCTTGCTCCTCGCTGCTGGAGAGCGAGTGGAGCTCTCCTGCCAACTGGCTCGGGGTCCTTCCCGGCGGGTGGTGGCTGGAAGTGCTAGATGTGCTGGGGTAGCATTCCACGTCCTCTTGAATGGGCAAACACCTAATGAATGATTACCCGATCCACATGCCAAACACAGCCCGTTCGCCCTTCGACAATTACTCTGGATGTGTCCGGGCCTCAGGCAATATTCGCATATCGCCTGCGGAGGGGGAGGTCGGAATGGTCGCCTGATTATCGGGCCATCGCTGGGTTTGGTCGGTCTTCTTCATTCATCAACTGAAAGGATCTCTTCACTGGCTTGTTCTGCATCTGGTGCTTGTCCTTCTTCTCCAGTCCCCGTTCTACCTCACGGCAATAGAGAGAACCTGAGAGTACGTCTTAAGCTGCTGAGGGATAAGAAATATCTGGATGTCCATCTTCAGCCCCTGTTGGAATCTGCTGGCCCGCTTCTCCTCATCGCTCACCATGTAGGAGCAAATCGACTGAGTCTCAAAAATTCAGCAGCGTACTCATCCACAGATCGGTTCAAACTGCTGCAACCTGATGACTGTTCCTCCATCTCTTTCTGAGCCGTTGCAGGAAGAACCTCTCATAGAAACCCTTTGAGAATTGATCCCAAGTAATAGGCCTCTCCAATCTTTCTTCTTCTGCCAACCACCAGGTTCTGACCACATCCTTCAGCTGGATCTTGACCACTTCCACCTGGTTCTCATCAGGAATCTGGGCTGCCTTTAGAAGATCTGCAGTATCAATCAGCCGCTGCTCGCGTCCAACGCTTCTCTGTACCCAAAATGTAGCCGGCTGTAGTTTCCTAAAATCGGATACATTACCAGGCCTTTGCTCTCTAGGTGCTGTCAATAATGCTTGCCGCAG
The DNA here is from genome assembly GCA_038442645.1 of Agave tequilana. NCBI lineage: Eukaryota > Viridiplantae > Streptophyta > Magnoliopsida > Asparagales > Asparagaceae > Agave > Agave tequilana. The sequence goes on along the minus strand of JAVJIF010014378.1, from coordinate 7,467 downwards.
GAGCTCGGTCTGCTGACGCTGACTCTCCATCATGCCATGCAGTACCCTCATCATATTATCGCCATCTCCATTGGAACTGTCACGAGAGGTGCCAGGACCGTTACGGGTTCTCCGTCCTTCCATATCTGAGTTGGTTGAAGGGATGATAGGAGAAGCTGAAAGGAAAAAGATAGAAGGGTCTCAGGATCCAAGGAAAAGATTGCAAGGAAGAATAGATAACACCATACTTGCGATTGAATGTATATTCAAGACTCATGCTCTCCAACTGCAGGTTAATACATCATTAATCTGCCACTGGTTATACTGAGGATGTCAGAACCTAGGCTCTGATACCAACCTGTGGCGCCCCGACCCGGAGGGTACGGAGACGTTACTGCGACGTATATACGCAGGTCAGAAATACCCTCACGTATATACACTAATCATCAGTACAGGCAAGAATCAGAGACGGAAGCACAGTGGTAACATACATTCCAACAGAAATAGCGCAAGTACATGGTTATCACAGAGAATACAACATTACATGATGTTACATTACCAGAAAATACAAAATACATAAGACGTGAAAGATATACAAAAACAGAGAGGTGCTCACGAGTAGCAAGAGGGCCTCGGGAGCCAAATAGGAGAGGTACTGGGAGGAGAGCTATGACGACGACCAAACTTCTGCTACACTCTGACCACCACGGAGGATCCGCTGCGCGCTCTGATCTGCTACAGCCAAGCCACCATGATCCAGGCTCTAGAATCTGGACATGGGAATCCAGGGTTGTTAGCACCCCAGCGAGTACATACAATAAAGCCAGGTGGCGTGCATAACAGATACATGTGTATAGGAATGTGTATCGTGAATATGAGCACATAAGAACATGAAATATGACAGTGAGTAAAGTAACTACAGAAAATCAGTTATATAAGCTCACATTATCGATCAGTGAGATTAGTACGTCGAAGGAATAATCCAACAAGGAAACCCTCATATATATACCCTATACCTCACGTCACTGTAATCTGAGTTAATATAATCTGTCTTTACCTTCACAATATAATAATGAAATAGAATGGAAGCAATTAGTAATCCTATGTCTAAGTAGTGAGCAGTATAACCCAGAGTATACCTAGTCATGTATCAGGAACATGTTATTATTAAATTATTAAGACTCATCTGATTTGTATACGTCGGTATGTGTCCTATCCCACATACCTCAGCATACAGATCCGAGAGTAAGTTATTGAAAACTGATGGAGATTGACGAACCATGCTTAGAATGGGTCCCGTACATGCCCGGGACAACGGTCAAGGAGTATCCGGTGCTGAGCCGGAACGTACCGCTAGTAGGTACCGGGACTTATTGTATGCCCGAACAGGAATAGGATGTCACCGCTCTCACAGGAATAGGCCCAGGGGCTTATGGTACGCCCGCAGACAAGGGAGTAGGGGTGCCAGTACACCCCCACGGAAACGCCCGGTGGCCTCTAGGTCGAATCCAAGTATATGGCCGCGCGACACTATAAGACCATCATAAACATGGAGACTATATCGGTACTCATCAGTTTCCCCCATCCCGTGTAAGTTGTCTAATTATTATAATTTTCTGGTGATAATGTCCACAGAGTATTCATAATAATCCCATATTCATGATTATCCTATTACGGGGATCAACAGGAGTATAGTATCAGGAGTAATGTCAGGAGCCTCCCTATTTCAGGGGGTCAAGTATACAGGAGTACAAGAGTACCAAATATATGGTAATAATATATAATCAAGTCCCCGTAAAAGTGATAGCCATGAATATGTCATATAATACACAGTTATCAGGTATTTGTACCACATGAAAGCATATCATATACCGTGTGTCAGGAGCAGGTGTCAAGTACGACATATCAAGTATCGGTGTCTAATATCAAGTGATAAGTGTGTAGCATGGCAAGTACCGGTGTCGGGTATCATATGTCAAATATAGCATGGCATGTCAAATATAGCATGGCAAGTACCGGTGTCGGGTATCATATGTCAAATATAGCATGGCAAGTACCAGTGTCGGGTATCATATGTCAAATAGCATGGCAAGTACCGGTGTCGGGTATCATATGTCAAATATAGCATGGCAAGTACCAGTGTAAATACCGTGTGCCAGTGTAAATACCGAGTCCTGGTGTCATAAATCATATATCAAGTATAGCATGCCAAGTGCCGGTGTAAATACCGTGTGCTGGTGTCATAAATCGTATATCAAGCATAGCATGTCTAGGGTCGGTGTCAGATGTCACATGTCAAGTATAACATGTCCAGGGTCGAGTAAATACCGAGTACAACATCATATATTAACTCGCATAGCATGATATCATGTATTAAAACTACGGTAACAAGTGCTAAGCATGTTAAAATTATCCACATATCAATTCCATGTTATAAATACAAGTGCGTTTATTTTAAGTGTATTAAGAAGTACTCGCCTGAAACCGGGGTGAAATACCGGATAAAAGTCAAGAAATCGCGAACTGCTCGAATAAACCTCTAGCCCATAAATATATATTAAAATATATAATTATAAATATTTATATGGATATTAGAGAGGGAATGAGAGAGGGGAGAGAGGAGAGAGAAAGTTGTAGGAAGGAGAGAGAGAGAGAAAGAGAGAGAAAATATGGTGTATTTTGAAATGAATTAGGATTTAAAGGAGAGGGGTATTGGGTGTAAATATAGGGAAGTAGTTTTAGGAATGAGGTGGGGGTATTTAGGGAATTAGGAATTGTTAGTTTTTATTTAGGGAAATAAAGGGAAAGAGATGAAAAGAAAGAAAGAAAGGAAGGAAGAAGGAGGAGGGGAGGGGTTGGCATGCCGGCGCCGGCGCCGGCGGCCTGCCGGCGGCGACGACGCCGCGGGGGTGGAGGGCGGCGCGCGCGCCCCCGGGGTGGAGAGGAGGGAGGTGGGTTGCTTTGTTGTTGTTGTTGTTTTTGATGGTGGTGGTAGATGGTGGTGTTGGGGAGTTAGAGAAGGAGGAGGAGATGGTGATGGGTTAGTTGGAGTGGAGGAATTTGTGGAGGATGTGGTGAATTTTGGAGGAGATGAGGTTTGTAATGGTGATGGGTTTGGTTGAAATTGGAGGGAAGGAGATGGAATTTGGGGTTGATGGAAGTGTGGAAGGGTGTGGGGTGATGGGGGGTGCGGCGGCGGCGGCTTCGGCGGCAGTGGGCCGGTGGTGGTGATGGTGGAGGCGGCGGTTGTGGTGGTTGCGTGAGTGGAGTGGGTTTGGTTTGTTGGTTGAAGTGTTGGAGGGATAATTGAAATAGAAAGAAGGGAAGAGAAAGGTTTAAGTGGAGAAGGAAAAGGAAATTGGAATGATGAATGGGGACGTGGAGGAAGTGGTTGCTCAGCCATGATGCCCTGCTCCCTGCTGCGTCTACTGCGTTTGCGTTGGCGTGGGAGAAGGGGTGGAGTGGAGGAGAGAGAAGAAAAAAGAAGAAAGGAAAGAAAATGAACGAAAATGGGAAATTTAAAAGAATGAAAAGAAATAGTAAAAAATTATAAATAATATTTTATTAAATAATAAAATTAATATAATATTCTGGGAGTATAAGTAGAGGAGTTGAGAAGGAAAGCAAGAAAAAGAAAGAACGGCAAATTATATTATTATTTTAATAAGGCAAAAATTTGACTGTTTCAGAATCGTTTTGAAAAATTTTCAAAAATAGAAAATATTATTCTAAGATACTCAGTGAAATCGGATTCAAAAATAAAATGTAGTTTTCAAAATAAAAATCCTAGAATCTTCCGGCGATAACGGCCGACACCAGAATCGACCAAATTTTGATAATTTAAAAAAATCCCAAAAATATTTTTAGATATAAAATGATATTTTAAGATGTACTGTGAAAGCCGTTTTTGAAAATTCAATCCCATTTGAAAATAAAAATCTGGGAATCAGTCAGCGATGCCGACCGACACCGTTTTGGAGATTTTGCAGAAAAAATTTCAGAAAATTTCAGAAAATCATGAAAAATCTAAAATATTAGAAAACAGTCTCTAAAACTAAAATCGGTCAAATCGGACTACCAATAGTCAAATCGGGCTACTGGCTGGTATTGGGTTCCCAGTCCGGGTCAGGGCTGACTCTAGGTCTAAGAATCCAGATCCGATACACAATAACATGAGAAATCACAACTTAAAACTAATGTTAGAAGAAAATTGCAATAACATGATCGAAAAAGTCAGGACACGTATCTGGGTACGTATCCTGGGAATGGGGCGCTACAGAAGACCTCAAGTAAAGACCTTCAAGATCAAGACTTGAGTCTAGGTTCGTTTTATTAAGATTTTATTTTAGTTAAAATGTAAAGGATAGAATAGTTAGTGGATTGCTCAAGTATACCATATACACACACACTCTTGATTTAGATGAGTTTTTCATAAAAGGATTTTCATTTTGAAAAAATACCGGTTTGGTTTTTGGAATTCAAAGTATACATGTTTTTAACCAAGCTTATTTTTAGAGTTATTGTCAAAAAAACATAGCTATTTCATCATTTATGTGTAGTGGATCATACCCATACACACCATGCTTTAAAAGTGTTTAAAATACCTTGTTTTTGTATTTGGAGTAGTTTTGGAAAACCAATTTGGAAAAATACGGTTTTTGTTTTTAGCCAAATTTCTAAGTTACAAAAATAGTTCAAAATGTTTGTAACATGTCTTGATTTTACTCAAACATGTTTGTATATCAAAGTATAATACTGAAACTATTTTTGTGGATTTTTAGAGATTTTATGGGATTTAATTAAAAATAAAATACCCAAGTTTTAAATCCTGAAAATGGCCTGCCAGGCTTTGGCGGTCGACCGACCGGTCGACCGGACCAGGAGCCGGTCGACCGGAACGGTCACCGTCGTGCACAGACGTGCACAAGATGGGCCAGTCGACCGCACGGTCGACCGCCAGAGAGTGTCTGCTCTCTGGAAATGGCCCCGGTCGACCGGGCGGTCGACCGGCAGAGAGCTCAGCTCTCTGTATCCATGCCACGGTCGACCGGCCGGTCAACCGCTGGCTCAACGGACAGAAATCTGACCGTTGGCCGGTCGACCGGGCGGTCGATCGACAGGTCATCCTGGCTCCCAACGGCTAGTTTTTGGAGCCTATTTAAAGGGGGCTTTGTGGGACTGTTTTTAACTAGTTTTTCAAGTGATTTTTGGAGCTAGTTTTTCCTACTCTTTTGAGAGGTTTTCTCCACTTGTTTAAGAGCCAAATACTTCCATTCAATTATCAAGAGTTTTTCAAAAGTGATTTCTTGTGTTTTCCTCCACCAACTCAATCCTAATTTTCTCACACACATACTTGAGCTATCTATTGCTACACCTATCCTATAGGGATTCTTTGTTGTGAGAGGATTTGAGGTGATCAAGTGTTTAGATCACCAAAGACTTCATCTTTGCTTTGAGGAGGCGACGTGTGTGTTCGCATTGTTTCGGGTTCTAGTGTGAACTCGGTGTTTGAGGTGTGGCCTCAGCTTCTTCCTATCATCCCTTCAACCAACTCAGATATGGAAGGGACTAGAGAGTCCAGGAGTTCTTACGGGAATAAGTGAAGGGAATAAGTGAAGGGACTAGAGAGTCCAAGGAGTTCAAGTGTGAACTCGCTTTGTATGTTGCGGCACCGAGTGATCCGGTGGGATCGATTTTAGTGAGAATCCTTCATAGTGTTGAAGGCGGGGACGTAGAGCAAGTGTGCTCGACCTCGAAACAAATATCATGTGTTTGTGATTGCTCTCTCTATCTCTTACTTGTTTATATCTTGCATGCTTATATTGCTTGGGTTTGTTTGCTAACACTAGTATTCAACCAAGAGAGCCAACGCGGCACCTCAACTCTTATTTAGAGGAATCTTGAGGAGTTAGTTCAGAGCCCTTCACGGGGAATCCGGCTACACTCTTGTGTTATTCTTGGTGTTTAGTTTAAAAAGTTTTAGTTTGCATTAAATAAGTTTTAGTTCCGCATTATTGACCATTAGATTAGCTAGTCACCTATTCACACCCCCCCTCTAGGTAATTACGGTGCTTCAAATGTGTTTAAGAACGTTTTGGAAAAACAATATTTAATACAGTTTATGTTTTCAAAATTTTATTTAATATCTCAAAAAGAAGTCCGCGTGTTTTTATATGTATTATGTTTTTATATCACACATATATGTGCTCATATGTATTTATAAGAATTTATTTCTGTAGATTTTATATAAATTTATTGAGATTTAAAAATATTTTTAAATATACAAAATATTACATTTTGGCCTTAAGAATAAAATGCACTATACTAATTAATTATTGTGATCTTCAAGATTAGCTAAAATTAGCTAAAATTGATGGACGTTTGCAAATTAATGTGGAGGTCGAGATTTGGATGACATGGATGTATATGTTTTCTTTATTGTGGCACGTGAACCCTGATCATCGATACGCTCTTTCTATATACAATAGATTTAGGGTCTATTTGATTGCCTGCAAGTGGCTACAAATGATAAGTAGTAAATGAGAAACTCTTTTGCATTTGCAAATGGGTTTTGCGCAACTAAGTTTTCAAGTGTTTGATTAGTAATGTGAAAGTTGAGGTGGGAAAATATATTCACTTACGATGTTTGGTTGTGAGCTTGCAAGTGAGATTTGCATGACATAAGTATATATTTCAAATAATTAAAATTAATAAAAAACATTAATCTAGTAAAAAACTTAAACCTAATAATAATAATAAAAGTATTCTAATATAAAAAAATTTAATCTAAAAATTAAAAGATATAAATCTAATAAATAAAAAAATTAATCTATTAATACTAAGAATTTTAATTTACTAATGTTGACACTTTAAAAAAGACAAGATTCTGACTGGCCTGAATAATGTCTAAACTTGTTGACATTTACAAAAGACAAGTGAAAGATAGGCTGATTGGTCTGAACAATGTCTAAACTTGTTGACATTTATAAAAGACAAGCGATAGACATGCTGACGACCAGTTCTGTACTTGTTGACATTTACAAAAGACAAGCACAGAGAATAAGCTGACGACCAGTTCTTTTCACCCATCTCCGAGGGACAAGGAAGCAACTTGGACTCTACTGATCCAGTAAAGTAGACAGTAAGCCCAGATTGTCTCTAAACAGACCTCAGCAGGTCTAAGATGCTAGCACTTAGCATCACATGAGCCCAAAGAGACAACCTCGCTTGAGAGGCTAAGTTCATCCAACTTCGCCATGAAGCCATTCACAGCTCCGCCAGGAAGCTAACTTATAGTTTCGCCTGAAGTACTCAGTTAACTCCGCAAAGAGTTAGCTTCGCTTGAAGTCACACGCAACCGCGCAGAAGGATGTTCGGTAGCTTCGCCACAGACGATATCTAGCTCCGCTGAAGAGCTATCTTCTGACTTCGCCAGATGTTTTCTTCCAGCTCCGCTGCGAGCTCGACGCGGGTGCGCTGCTGCAGGTC